>JARQTH010000273.1:612-70052 GCA_030142595.1 Trachelus iudaicus
GAATTCCAAGAGACCAGTATAGGAGACCGGCTCGAGGAAGAATGAGCGCTCCGAGTCCGGGCGCTGCCTCGAGCGCTTCCCCCACTTTTCCCCTGCTTTCTTTCGCCGAGTCTGCGCGACGAATTTTCGCGCAACTTCCAATTTTTTTTAAATATTCTTGAACAGGATTTCTGATTTTTAATCGTTAATATCGAACTTTATTGATTTAATTAATTATTTTAATATTTCAATCACTTAACTTATTAATATTTCAATTTGAGCGTAATTTATTTATGACATTTTACTATTTCAATTCACTGTTTATCTACTCCTTCTATTTTGCGAGATTTTGATTTAGCCTCAATTTTAGATTTTGAATAAATTTAAATAAATCTATTAATTGCTTGCATAAATGTCTAATATTGCGGAGTCTCTGTTTTTGACTATTGAATTCCTACAATTGAAACTATATTGTCAGCGGCCTTGGCTCATCTTCGAACGCACCAGTCACAGATATTTTCGAAAATCACATTTTAATTGTTGCTTGAAGATGCCTTAATAAAACAAAAAACAAATTGCGGGACATAGTGGAGTAGAATGAGGGCAATTGATTCATTAACATGATCGTATGAGAAAATTTGCTTGATCATATAGAATAGCAATGGAACAGCAGCGGAGTAATTAGGAATGCATAAGGAGCATTTAAGGAGTAATTGTTCAGGCATTAAAAACACAAAATTTGTTATCTTTAATATGATATAATAAAGCTTGCCGGTGCTTCTTAACTGTACTGTCGGTTTTCAAAGTCGCGGCAGAGTAACAAAGTTTTATGGACTGAAGTCCATAGTCGATGTGATTGTTCCATCTTATCCGCGGTACAGTGCAGTGCGGCGCTCTGCCGATTCGATAGAGAGTAAAGGAAGAGGGTCCATTACCTGGTGGAGGGTACAACGTCTGGCTGGATTGCCGGCTCTGAGATGAGATGATGAGGGAGAGAAGGCCCAACGATTTCCTAAGAAATGCTCCCAACAGGACACCTGCTAGCTCCTTCGTATCTAAAAGCAAGTCCTTCGTACAGTGTCCACCCAGAAAAGGGTTTAATGGTTTAGGATTAATCAATTGCAATTTTTCATTACCTTCTTTTCTCTATTCCTGCAAGAAGATGGAGAAGAACACAGTTTCCCTTAGAAGTAAACTGGAAATACGTTTAATTTGATATAGTCTTGTCCAATTGTTATCCGCAATGTCTCTATGGTTACGAGAGGCGTCGGCCCCATCGGCCCTCTCAGGAGGATACGTTCCGTTGCTGGGAGAATAACAACCTCTTTTTCCTAGGAGACGCGTAACCGTTAATTTAGCGACGAAGACGACGACGCAGAGTTTCACAATTCATTCGGATAGATTACAGAAATGGAGGATGATCGTTGCAGCCGGAGAAAAGATACAGACGTTAAGTTATTGGACGTTGGGGAAGAAAAGAACATTCTCGACAATTTAGCGATAGATAAAAACGTGACGGAAGAAGAGTTTGAGAATTTCATGCATCGTGTAACCGAAATAGGTAAGTTTTTCGATGCATTTACTACGTTTATCAAAAGATTGCTATTGTGACGAACCAATAACCTTAAATTTACAACTCGAAGATAAAATCGTGAAGAAATTAGCGTCATCCGATCCGATCGACCAGGAGCAAGGTAAATTCATGGCCGACGGAATTTTGGATGGCCAGTCGAAGAGAGAGATGTCCGGGCTCGACGATCTGCGCGTCATAACAAATCGAACTGTAATAAATAAAATTGCGAATTCCGACAACCAGCCTGACGGTCAGACGATCGAGAAAGGTGAATGTGTATACATTCTATGAGTATAGGTGTGCACGCAAAATGACGAATAACGAATTATTTTGGCAGAGGCATTCATGAGAAGCATGGAAAAGGATGCGAAGGAACGTGCGGAGGATCGAAAAGTGAGGAACGAGAGAGCAGAGACGTTCAAGAGAATAGCGAACGGGGCATTTCAAGTGAAAAATTACGTAAAGGCTATAACCTACTACAGCAAAGCTCTGGAACAGCGCAAGGACTCCATATTCCTTTGGAACAAGAGGGCCTCAACGTATATGGAATTGGGCCTCTTTGACAGCGCCCTGCAGGATTACGAGTGGACTTTGAAATTGAACGATTCGAATCTCACGGCTCTCCTGAACAGCGCCAAGTGTCAAGAACGTCTGAGGAATCGAGGCAGGAGCAAAGAATTGATCGAATTGGCCAAGAAGAGAAATCCGAATAAACTGAAAGCTATCGAAAGTAATGCTATATTTCTTGAAGCTTCGTTTGGATGACAGTCAGTGATTAGCAAGTAACTCTAACGCAACCTTGACCTTCCTAGAGTTCGAGATGGAGCTGACTGGCAAGTCTGTCGAGTCTGAGGGGTAGAGGTGTGACATCAGAATGACCTGAGGTCCATCTTCGTGGCGCGGGATTCCTTGACTTCTGAGAGCGATCGAGGCTCGTGAAGGAAGACCGCACATTCGATTCCCTGGTATCAAATTTATTTATTTAAAGATGTAAGCTCAATAAATACGAAGGCGACAACGAGATACGTAAGTGAGAATTAATGGTGGCTACCTGCATGCGTGCTGCGCGCACGAATCCTTCGTTTGCGGAGACAGTGATGCCTTTGACGTTTTCCCCAGTTGCGAATACTAGTCTCGATCTGTCTTTGATCTTTCCTCCCAGAGGAAGTCTCTCCATAATTCGGCCCTTTGGAATGTCCTCAATTATTCGGACTCTCTCGATAAATTCCTGCGCTCTGGCGGTCTCCATGGGGCCGCCGATGACGTCGACAATATTTCGAAAATTCTCAAAGGCCGTCCGACAGACTACGAGATCTTTGCCCTCGAAAAGTTTATCCAGTATTGGCTTTACCGCTCGACTTCTTTCCCATTCGGCTTGCATAGAAAGTAACGGTTCCTCGTATAGGAAATGTGCATGTCCGTTGGTCATATTCGTCACATACGCTAAGAGGGTAGATACATCCAGATTAAGAAGTTTTATTTCCTGCGCATTGACTCTGTTAATTATTAGATCTGAAGCTGATGCAACTTTTCTCTTGGATTCGTCACTGGAATCACCAGACTCGTTCTCCGATTCGAAGGGGAAGACTCTTTCGGCCAAAACATGATCGTCTCTCGCGTCTGCTGTGAGAATATGAAAGTAAAAAGAAAAATAGATTTTATCTGCTTTCCAGGTATATTAATTATTATCGTTTTCTTACTATTTCGTGCACCCTCTACAACCACACCCAGACGCTCCAGTTTCTTTGCCAGCATTTCTTCAATCCCGTAGGCAAAGTGGAATACAACTTCCGGTGCTCGATACAAGTGAGGATGACCTCTAGCGCAGCTTAGATAAGACTCCGCCTGATCCAAAACGGATTTTTGTCCGTATTCTCCATTTCCCAAGGAGATTAGAGTGAGCGCTTTAGCGTTGCGCGCGATCACCTTTATCCAGGTGGATCCGGAGTCGCAGACTATGTCGACTTCCAGTCGAGATTTTTGTAATTTAAATGGTCTCATGATGGCGACAGGCTTCTCCGAGGAGAGCAATCTTTCGCCTATAGCATTCAGGTGTATAAGATTGGTGCTCTGTAGGTGTTCCTTCTTGATATTCCCTGTAGATCGTACCTTCATAATAATATGGGAAAGCTATAGTTCTCTTAAGAGGCACCGTGAGTAAGGATACTACAAAAGGAGTCTGACATACCGACTGTACCGACTCACGTAATTACAGCCACTGAATACAGATGTCCGCAGCTGTGGCATTCGGATCACTCTGCTCGAGTTCACCTACTGATTTTTACTTTGAGTTAAAATGACGCAAGAGCCGTCTGACGCTGATTGATACTGTTCAAGCTAAATTTCATCGAAGCCGCTGACTTCGACTTAAACAATGGACGTCTATATTCAGGGCCAATAATGCCGTCGAAGGAATTAAATATTGTGTTTCCTCGGAAGGACATACCTTTTCCAGGAATCGTATCTCCTGCTGAATTTTTCGTATGAACTTGTCGATGCCGTCAAGCTTCTTCGTGACTTTTAAACGTTCAACCATGGCGTGGCCGGCCTCAATCTTTTCTCCAAATAGTCTTAACAGCTCGTGCGTTTCCTCCATGATTGATCGAAGGCCTCTCGTTGGAAGAAAGCCGTGAATTACCCGTGGACTACTGCCGACTCAGGTTAGAACTGATTACTACAAATTCGTACTGCTGCTGGAAAAAAGTGCGATGTACGCGGACGACGAGCGTAGTAGTGTCGGCCATTTTATGCCGCTGGTCGATACGCCGTAACGTTCTACGGTCCTGTCAAACACATTTTAACCTCTCATCTTAGAATCGTGCAGCACGGAAAGTGTGCTCGGAGGAGTCGATAGATTGGCATTCGAAATTTGGAATTCCAGTGGAATTTTCATTGCCTCGGCTTGATCCAGATCGACTCTGAATGCCCTGGTGTACTGCCGAGTTCATCTGTTAAGAAAATACTATTAGCACAGTTTGCGGCTCATATTTTGCATTCGCTTCAACGTGATCTACGCCAAATTTGGTGTCTACCATGGCTGCATCCAAGGCTATTGAGAATCCAGAAGTACCGGGTAAGTCAGATCCTTGAAGGTGACTGCCCATAAGTGATAGAAAATTTATGTGTGCGATACTTCCTGATACTGGACAATGGCGGGAATATCTTTTCTCTTTCTCGATCAGAGCAGCCTAAAATGTTTCACGGATTGCCTCTTACGTTCATGAATGAAAGAAAGGTCCTCTGTGGGTCGACAGTCTCATTGAAAATTCATCCGATCGTTCAGTTGGCTTGCAGTAAACTGAAAGTTGTCAATGTGCAACATATTAAGTGTATCAGGAAATTACCTAAATAGCAAAGGCAAGGAAATGCCTGTTGCCAGTCGCGTGTTATCTTGGAATTTTTTGACAGGACTCGAGTGTCTGTTGCCGCCTCCTCCTCCACCACCTCCTCCAACAAGTCCACTGGGAAGCAGGGTAGAGGGTAAAATATCAATTTCGACAACGGACGATTCCAGTACGAATCTTGCGATTCGTGACAATTCGGCGATATCGGCAATTTCTTCAAGCAGGACTGCCACTGCATTGCATACAACAACAGCCGATACCGTGCAAAGTGGCGCATTTCCAAGCGTCCGTTCTACCTCCTCGTACTTTCCACATCCTGTGGTAGCTGGACTATCTCCGGCCCCTGCAGTGACACCCTGGTGGATTCCTGAAGCCGATTCCGACGTCTATGACGCTTCTCAGTACGGTCAGTGGTACGACGCCTCGTACAATGCGACAACTGCCAATTCGACGACCACAGCCTCATCTTCAGGATCAACGGCGTCGGTTTCGGCATCGCAATCCCCTGGAAAGAACAAGAATAAATATTACAAACGCAAGAGCGAGTTCATTGACCCCGCTCAGGATGCAGGTAATTCACGGAGCGCCCGAAAGCTCTGCTGGCGTCGTTCCGACCGAGTGATCAGGAGTTACCGAGGTAGGAACGTTTTCCAAGATCTCTTGAATATCCAGAATGTTTCGAAATAATCCAGAGTGACTAAGTTTTTATTGATCAGTCTAGATTTTATGGGGTTGGAGAATGGAGAATGGAGAATGGTTCCTATCCTTGGAAACAGAATTGCATAGTAAATGCGTACCCATAAATGAATCTCCATGAATTAACGAAATTTCCTTTCTTTTTCTTTTGTTGATCCAGAAAAAGTCGCGAATGCGCAGAGGGAACTGTCGGCCTTGATGAAGCCGCTCAAGTGCGACCTGTGTAACGCAGTTGTAAGGATGATTTTTCATTGGGCCTGAAACGATGGGCCCTGCTGCCAGCTGGGATGCGTCGATCCTAGAATAGCTAAATTCTCATGCGGATAATCAGAGAATATGAACATCTGCGTATAGAGCGAGTTGGTGCTGGCCAGAATTTCAAATATAGAGCAGGGAAATAGCAGCTTGTCGGCTGTTTCAAAGACCTCTGGTTGCTCTTAACGATATTTTTCTTATTTGAATAAATGCGGGCTGAACCGAAGCTGCTCTCGGAGATGAAAGTGGGATCGGCGCATCTCTGATTCGATGCCGATCGTCAAGACAATCACTCGACACGGCTTTCCAGATGAATTCTTCGCTCCAAGCGAAACTTCACTACGATGGGAAGCCGCATCAGAAGAAGGTCTCCATGTTTCTTAATCAGAGCGTTAAAAAACTCAAACCCGAGGACGGTCAAGTCTCAAGTACCACCGGTAACGAGTGGAACACTTATTGCGACGTGAGTACTCTTCTGGGATTCCTTGATGATATCTCTTTGACTCTTGGGATCCCCTCTAAATGCCTCCTCGTTTTCGGCAGATCTGTAAGACTTGGTTCACGTCGCAAACTGACGCGACGCAGCATTACGCCGGAAAGAAACACGTCAGAGCAGCCAACGGTGGCCCGCGAGTCAGGTATTGCACATTCCATTGTCCATTGACATGTATATATATCCTTAAAAGCATGCTTCATTATTATTCAATGGGTTACGCAGGACACCAAAGAAGTTTTCCAATCAGAATCAGTACAGTCAGGTGGATTCTACGGGGAGGTTCGGAATAGGAGTGGCTTTTCAGAACGAGCCTCAAATCGTACCTGTGGTAACCGCAGCTATAGAGGGTGCACCATCCCCGGTTGGTATCACTGCACCAAGATCAACGACTTCCTCTCTCTACATACCATCTCCTTATCCCACGCCATTGCGTTGTGATCTCTGTGGGGTGTCTGCGAATCGACAGGATCAACTGGAGACGCACAAACGCGGCGCCAGACACCTCAGAATGTTGAAGCTAAACGGGTTGCCTTTACCTGAACCTGGTGAGAAATGCGATTACACTCTAGTCGGCTGATGGTCGTAACGATCCTCTTGAAAGCATCGGTATCAATTTCCTTAATTGTCTATTCTAGTTCAGGATAACGAAAGTATGCCAACAGCTCCTGGCCCGATTGATTATTCTATTTACAGAACACCCTCGGGTATGTCTCATCGCAAAAAAATGTCAATTAAAGTAGCTTGCATTTAACGACTCGACGCGCATGACTTTATTCTGCTTGATTTTATTTCAGGCCAATATTACTGTGCACCGTGTAATTTATCTCTCAATTCGGAGAGCAGTTTTGCTCAACACGTTGAGAGTAAAAAGCACAAAAACCAATTGAATCCGAAATTGGGATCCTCCGTGGTAGCCGCAGGAACAATCACGTCGCCTTCGTTGAGCGCATCTAAGAAAACAAGATTCAAGAAGAAATAGTATCCTGGCGTCTCGTCTTCTACCTTCCTATTTTCCATTCATTGTTTTCAGATGTTTTCTCTATTGGTCATAGTTTAAATCAGGTCCAGCGTTTACCTCGTTACATAAAGATATGTAGCAATTTAGAATTTTACCACATAAGGAGACAAGATGTATATACTTAACGACGTGTTTCATGTACAGTATAATTTTTTGTTGTTGGAGGAAATAGTAAATTATGCCCATATTGATTGCTCTATAAATATATTAGTCTGAGACGAAATTTATATTAAATTCTCATTAACTATAGATTGAATTACACCTTACTGATAGACAAATTCTCGTTAAGCCTCGAGCAACATTTATTAAATTAGTGAGTTATTAATCTAAGAGTGTGCGATCGCGAAATTCTCGTCTAGATAACATAATAATCAATTACCGATTTCCCTCTAGGGTTCGACACCAACGCCAAGTGACTATAGCAGCCCTCGTACCGAGAGCAAGGAGTATCTGATCTTATACCTAGAAAAGCTTTATTTATTTATTTTTTGACTAATATCACTGATAGATGCGTTGCTTCCGTTTGCGTGAGTACATGAAATCTTGAAAAGATCCCATCTGCCTCGCATCATTTCTAATTTCGCTAACGAACCGCTAAGCGAGTTAGCACGATAATGCTGCCAGAGGGAACATCTTAGCACGGGCTCCTTTGTCTTTATACTTGATTTCCATTGTTCTTTCAGAACCTAAAAATTCCTCGGTTATCCTCTACTGTCTTTGGCAGTCACCGCCACCGTTTCAACGAGTCGTATCGTTTTTCTTGACGGTTCTCGTTCCATTATGCTCCTTTACGCACATTTTCAAAGTACAGACAATTATTTCTCGATTAGGCGAATGCCACGAAGCGTTACGGTGCAGAGTGTACCGCAATTTTCTGGACTGAAATAAACAGTGTGACATTATAACGTGACGACGAGTGGATGATTCCAATACAAGGTTCAGGTCACTGTAAAAGAATTGAATTGTGCAAGAAAGCCGCGTACGTGCGCCTTACCGCTAATCCGTGTGACTGGGACGATGATAATTCTTAACGGTGGGACAAGGCACATATCAATTAGATTGTTGTCTCGCGCCATATCACGGATTTCGAGTCGCAGTACAAGACGTCGCGACGCCCGTAATTACGGAAGTTTTCACAACAACTGTAAAATTAATAAGGCTGTTTTGTCGACGGATCGAGAGAGGAAACCGTATAGAAGAAACAACTGACGGATTTTTGATGGATCCGGTGAGCTGGGGCCCACCAACGCAGACTACCAACTAAATTGTTCTCTTCCTAAATGCGGGTAGCGTGATCTTACGCAGAAATGCCTCTTTTTTTTGTGGGATCTCGAAGTTTAGATTTTCAGAGTTCATCCGAAGTGGACAGAGAGTTTCAGTCTGAGGTAAGATTGACGTAAGACGACTCGCGATTCGCATCGAGTCAGGTTGAATCGAAAGGGAGATTATCGAATGGTCATAAATGCTGACTCGCTAAATCCACTGTCGGTTAGATTTTCTCTTGGCGGAAAGGAAACTGGAAAGAATCTTCTGGGAGTCCTGCTCGCAAGATTAGATCCAGACACACACGGGTTTAATGTGATCTTAGAGCATCGTTCGGCTCATGACCCCACGCAAGATACCTTCCAATCCGATATCTGAGACTGGGAGAAGTTCTCGCGCAGCAGACATCGAGCACGGGCCAAGTTACTCTGCATCTCTCTGTCTCTCTTTGACTCGTTCCATCCTCCATAGTGCACTCTCCGACTGTTACTCCGTTGCGCGCGCGCTCTCGGACTGTCGTGCGCATGCACGCGGATTACACTTGACGGACTCAAAAAAATCAATGACCCCGGTAGAGCGTAAAGCATCTTTCGATAAGACTGCGATCCCCTCGATTCCGTGGAGATTCGTAAAAGTCTCGAGGCTGCCTTCTAGCTTCGAGCGAAGGAGAGTGAAGCCGAGTGCTCGACGCGTACATGTTAAAAAGTGCAAAAGCGTTGCCGCGGTGTGGCGCGTGTGGTGGCGCAGTATGGCATAGAATCGTAGGAGCGTAGAGCCCTACGCATAGGGCTGTAGGAGCGTAGCAAGGACGAAAATCGAAGGACGAGGGCGCCGTGTCGAGCTAGAGACGCTAGTGTAACAGGGCCGAATAGCGGTACGGTTGAAACCAGCCGGGCAAGCTCCGCTCGGCTTCGCTTCAGCGTTTCAGTTCTTGTGCTCTCGCTGCACAGGACGGACTTTTGGATAGATCGAAGCAGCGCTGCTCGCGCGAATACCTAGTCCTTTCTCTTCAAGAATTTACGAGATTTCCGTTTAATAGAAAGGCCTCGCGCTCAATCCTTATCTATTCGTAGTGAATCGGTTTGATCCTTCAGGGGAAATATTATTCTGGTCGAGAAAAGTTGCCGATCAATCGCAGAACGGACACGCTCGGAAGACTCTCTTGTGAGTAAAGTGCCCCTTAGTCGAGCTACTTAATTCTGAAGACACATCGACTCTATAAGATTTCTTGGATTCGTGGACAAGGATCGCCAGGATCGATACAGAGTGCCGGGGACTTTCGGGTCAATTAAATTCGCCTGCGAAGAAATAGAAGATTTACGAGAAAGAAGCCAAAGGAATCTGGATTGTCCGGTGCAACGACGAGACAGCTCATGCTCGTAGTCGCTTGGATATTTCCTCTGTCAAGTCGGGCCAAAGGTAGCGATAGGGGATAAGCAGCAAGGTGGCGAAGCAAGAACAGTCCCGGCTCTTGTCGCCGTCGTTGCCACTCGCTAAGGTCTCGCAGCCCTGAGGCTCGGAGTCGCTCGGAGTGGAGTGCACGGGCTAAAATGGCGCTTGCACTCGGGCGCGCACCTCTATCGACCGTGACAAATAATTCAGCGAGAACGCTCGTACGCGGCCAACGAATCTTCTAAGTTGGATTCTTGGTCGCAGCTTCTTTCTGTGTCACTGTCAGGACAGGGGGAGAACGTAGCGGCAATCGAAGAGAAGCCGAAAGCGTAAGAGAGAAGGAGGTTCCTCGAAGTGACTGGAATACTACTCGAGGAATTTAGTGTTTGTTCCAATAACTCACCCTCGTTTTACGGGACTGTCGATTACTGCCTGAGTGAGGAACCCTTATGGATATTAGTGCAGTGCCGTTAGAACAGTGACAAGACAGAGAACAAGGATTTTTTCGAGCCTCGTCTTCAAGGTGAGCAGTCTGATCTCCCGTTGCAGTCTTTAGGACATTTAATGCCGATGCCCCGGCGAGTGAACGAGCGAGAGAGTGAGAGAGTGAGAGAGCAACCGGTTGCTCCTTAGCCGACCGGTTGGTAGGATGGTTGGTTGGTTGGTTGGTTGGTTGGTTGGTTGGTTGGTTGTTCGAGAGCGCTCCTGAGATCCCGTGTGCGTCTCGGCATCGGAATGCCGATTCGGACAAAGGCTTTCTAGCTCCATCGCGCTCTCGAAAGTAACCGCGAACGTGTGCGACACCAGTCAGAAAAGAGGAAGGAATAAAAAACCGGATTAGAGGATAAAGTCGTTATTGTTGGAAGCATTAGAGGTAGAGAGAGAGAGAGAGAGAGAGAGAGAGAGAGAGAGAGAGAGAGAGAGAGAAAGAGAGAATGAGAATGACAGGAATGAATTAGATAATGTAAAGACGCGCAGAGAAACTGACGGTCAAAGATTTTTAATTACTTTTATATGGTATTTAAATTGACTTAATTGCATCGGGAGTAAAGACGACACGTAGACACAAACCTCTGTTTCTCTCTCTCTCTTTTTCCTTCTTTTTCTCTAATATCTGGCTCGTTGGTTTGTGTATACATGGATAATGTGTGTATGCAGCGTCTCGCTGAGTACACAAGTTCTTTCGCACGCGCCCAAATGCCTATTTAAACCCTGCTAAACGTGCATGCATAAACCCTGCATAAGAGTACATAAACGCAAGGTAAACGTTATAGAAACGTGGCAAACGTTCGCTCGAATGTGCTAAGGAAATCGAGGATGGAACTCAGGACTATCCGAAGCCGTATTGCATATATAAATGGACACGAAATTGCTGGCTATGTTTGCGTTTGGCTTTGCGATAGCAAATATTTTGTCGTGACAAACAAAAGTATGTTATACGCGAAAACACCGATTATTCTATGGGTGCTAACGATTTTGGGAAGTTCAACAATTCAAGGTATCTCGGGGCTGTCACGAAATTTTACGAAAAATGTCTGTTGGCTTACCTCGTGGCGTTTCCGGGATCCTATAAGTTTCTCTTACGTGTCTCGTACGGTTTGCCAGGATTATGAAGACTTTAAAGTGAATGCTCGTTCTTTGCAACGGGAGGCTATACACAGACAGAGCGGGACTCTCTGTCTTCCAGCCACATGGAAAAGGGCAGCAACCTACCTGAGGGCGCAGGTAGCGGGTTCCTCAGGGCCCTTCCCGTTTTTGCTCTGGCTTTCTTTTTCCCCTACTTCTTCTTCTTCTTCTTCTTCTTCTTCTTCTTCTTCTTCTTCTTCTTCTTCTGCTGCTACTGCTGCTGCTGCTGCTGCTGCTGCTGCTGCTGTTACTGCTGTTGCTGCTGCTGTTGCTTCAACTCTGTCCTCCCCCTTAAGAAAACTTGAGCTGTCGCCTGCTCAAGTTTTCAAAGTCACCTTGCTCTCCTTCTCTTCCTTTTCGTCGCTTCTCGAAAGACGCACGATGCATCTTCGCTCTTCTGTCGGCGATCCACTTGAACCAGATCCGAATCTGGTTTTACGTTTCCAAGGGATGGCGATCACGTCCACAAGGTCCTGCTTCTATCTTGGGCACTGATCTCGGATATCTAGGGTTACTTGTGTCACGTTGCCTTCCTCTTTACGAGAATATATTATTTACATTTTCAAACTCAGAATGCGAAATACCGTTTTTCACATTCTCAGTGTTTTTCCAGGTAGACGCGCGACTACCCTTTGCCCTTTCGAGCAATAATATTATAAGAATACAGCCGTAGCAAGTTGGCATCGCAAATACTCGATCCAGCCGTCTCCATACTGCCCGTGGGATTGCACAAATCGGCGGCTGATTCCTTTGGAGACTATTCAATGCTCGGGTTTCATGAGAATCTGGCCAATGGCCATTCCAGATTTAGCGTGGCGCGCTTTCTTTCATTTTTTTTTCTCTTGTTCTCGAAGGCCATTTTTTTGGGAAGTGGGCGTACCTCTTTCCGGTTTTGCGAGCCATTGTGTTCCGTCCTTTCTGTCTTCGTCTTATTCCATTTCTTCTCCTTCCTCCTTCATTGTTTTTCTGCACCGGCAAGGAATGTGCGTGCGAGAGCACGACTGCAGTCTACCGCTACTGCACAGTGCGCACCTAATTCTCCCATGAATCCCTGAATAGAATCTCGCGCTCCATTTTCCTTGGAAATTCTACCGGAGAGACGCCACAAACGAGCATGGTAACTTATGGAGTCGCTTAAACATACGTAAGGATGGATATAGTATGATTACACGAATAGATATAAATTGACGAGAAGACGAAAAGATGAGGGAAGCCTCCCTGCTAGGAGATGATGGACTCTAGAATCAAAATGGGAAAGAAAGTAGAAACAGCTGAGCACTCATTCATGAAATCCTCCGCTTCGATCAGCACATTCTTAGAGAGAGAAAGAGAGAGACGTTAGACCGAGCGTGTGATTCCTCTTTCAATGAAACGTTCCAGCGCATTGCATGCTCGATTTGACGTTTTCGAATCGGCCTATTTAAACGAGAACCGCCCGTTGCGTTTGGTGGTATCGTCGAATAGTACGGTGCTCTTTGGATTAATACCTGACCGGGCTGTCAGCCAAGAAACTGTACGCTTTAAAGGTGGCGAGGATTCGAAGAAGCGAGAGTGCAAGTGGCAGCAGGCACAGGCGTGTCCCTTCTACCGTGGATTGCATTAGCCAACACTGAAATCAGACTTATTCAGAACTGAGGATCGATCGAATGTGCCTCCTTCATCTTTAAAAAGTAGCACATATCTCACTGTCTCCCTTTACACATAAACTGGTTTAAAACTCATGATTATTAAGAAACGTAACTCGTGTCCGATTGAGAAATCAGGAAAGGGCGGCGGTGGCATTCTTCGTCGTCGCTGCTCTCTCGTTCTCTCGTTCCGGCGTTGTGAATACGCCGCGCTGCACTCCTGTCGAAGGAAGCTGGACCCGCTACAGTATCGCCGAGCTACATTAGCCTTTGTAGATAGTGCTAAGTGCTTCTGGATATTTCGAAGCGTGAGCGGCGACTCTCCTTTGGAACGGCTCTCTCTCTCTCTCTCTCTCTCTCTCTCTCCCTCTCTGTGTGTGTATGTGCGTCGCGTCGGCAGGAGAACGAGAAGCGAGGGAGTTTCGGTCGAGACGAGTGGACTCTGTGGCTTTTAATTTCTCGGCTAGGCAAAAGGGTGTAGCCAGGTGAGAAGAGAAGCTCATGAAGATGAGGAAGATGGGGAAAATGAGAGAATCGAGGCAGGTGGGGAAGAGGGAGTGTCGTCGATAAACCGTTTCAACGGAAGACCGGGAGCATTCGCGTTCGCAAGGTTTATTTTCATGCGACCCGTCTCTGCCTCACGAGGGAAGATTAAAGGATGATACAGCAAACAAACTCTAGGCAGAACCATGCATCGAATCCCGCCATGAAATGCCCATAGAGAAATAAGACTCCACCCTCGTACGTGTTGCCGTTTATTTTTTCCTCGTCTCGTAAAAAGTTTACTGCATCCTAAGGGAGGACGGAGGGACGTCGCGACGCCACTCTACACTGCTCTCTCTCGCACTCGTATCCACTATAGTCTCGATTTGGAAAGTCGATAGCGTTCCAGACCTGTAGTGGCCCTTTGCACCGGAGAAAGAAAAATCGAGGACTCGCAGTAGGTAGAGGGCTGCCCTTTCGAGGGAATAATAGTGCTAGCTACCGAACGTGTCAATTACATTCTTCTCTTCCGATATTCTAAAAATGAGAAACTGACGAGACACCGATCTTAAGGCCGAGTAAGACGGTTGGTCAAGGAGTCAAGGAGTGAAGGAGTCGAAGGGTCAAAGGTTGGCTATGTGCAAATGGAAAGGTAGCTTCGAGGAGGATAACACGTTACCACAATCACGATGTCGCCAGCAACTTGTAGGAATTTTAAAAGGTTCAATTTGTCATAGTTTCCGGCAGCGGGTTTCCCGGATTCCGCGGTTGTTCCGCCGTGCCTGCTGCTTCCTTCCCTCCGTCGCTGGAACCAGAGACGCACAAACCCTGCACTGGGAACCGAGGGATTCCTCTTTATTACCCGCAAGCTAAAAATTCAAAGACCCTCCTTGGTATGAATTTCCTCAATTAGTCATTAGAGTCATCAGGCAATCGAGTGATGGTATCCCCGTTGTCGGGGCGAAAACCTAAGGAAACGGCAGGAGGCGAAATTCGAAAAGTAGGCATCTCTTTGGACGTTGCGAAGTGTCGGTTTGCAGAATGAACTATTTGAACCGTATCCGCCTCTGTCACCCCATGTCAAGAGATAAGAGCAATGAGTACGGGAGTACGGAGTGAAGGTTGCCGGCAGTGCCCGTGCATTAGCGGGACTCTCTTTGCCCGGTATATCATTAAATATGAGAGCCGCTGAGTCGTAGCAGCAACTTGATCGCCAGTTTTTTCCTCTATCTTTCTCTCGCTCTGACTGACGGCGTTTCTCGTAATTGGCGTGACACGCTCTCCGTTGGCACCGCCGCTCGAACGAGAGAACCGAACCGTGCAACCGCCATTCCTTCGTCGCTCTTCCTCCGAGCACCTCCGAGCACCTCCGAGCACCTCCGAGCACCTTCTCAACCTTCTCAACCTTCTCAACCTTCTCAATCTTCTTCCGTCTAAGGAACCTCTCTCGAAACTATACAGACTTTTCGGTCTTGAAGGTGTACCACGCAATGTCTTTTTTTTCTTCATCTTTTCATAGAACTCTTCTTATTCTCCCTCGTACCTTCGTCCTTAGGTCGATCCTTGCGCTTCCTTCTGGATTTCTTTGAGGAATACGTATCGGGCCAGAAGACGACGTGCTGGAATCAGTGAACTTTATGGGATTGACGAACGAGCCAATCCATTCTCTCGGAGCGCAATAATAATCCTTGAGCGCAGAGAAAATTAGAGAAAATGAGAGAAAATGGCAGGTCGGTTCGGATCGAGCGACGACTCGAAATTTTGTATGCCCAGCGGAACCGTCAATTGCTATTGATTTGCGTAGCGAGTGGCCGAGGAGGAGAGAGAAGGAGATTGGAAAAGAGAATAAGAGAGAGAGAGAGAGAGAGAGAGAGAGAGAGAGAGATCATAGGTAGAGGCTCAACGTAGTCGGTTAAATAATGTCGGCCGTCTGATGAAGCGTAATTCACGTCGGATGAGCTATCGGACCGATATTTCCACGCGGTGAAAAAAAAAAAATGAAGATCGATCACGCAATTATCGGAAATCTCGTCCTGGATCGAGCAGCCTCTCTCTCTCTCTCTCTCTCTCATCCCCTCCCGGTAGCTTGAATGGCTGCGACCGACTATGTAGAGGCAGCCAGCTAGTTGACTACTGTCCAGCATCCAGTCGCGGAGATGCATACCTTGAGCTTCAGGATGTTCTATCGATTCTCTGAGCTATTCCGATTAGAGTCCATCCTGGCATCCTAGTGGCTCACGCTCATGCGACTCTGAATGCTCTTCTGAGAAGCTGAGCGATAACGCCCACCTTTAACACTGTACCTACTATTTAGCCTATAGCTTATAGTAATCTCTGGTATAAGCTCGTGTGACGAACGACGACAGTCATGAAATCCGAGGACGAGTCCACTGAGAGCCGGCTAACGGTAGACGTGCTGTTCTTCGACTTTCTTTTTTAGCTTTTTTTTTATATTTCAATTCTCTTTACTTTTCTTTTTCACTCGACGAATTACGATGAAACAGTTGTCCACGATGGAGTCAGAGAATTCGGTTCTGTGCCTTTCGGTGCGTTTTCGAGACTCTTTCTTCGTAGGACGGACTCGAAAGCTGGTTGGCTGGTTGGCTGGTTGGTGGCTGACGCTCAACGGAGCGTGGGGTCATTAAGAATCCATTAAGAGTTTTCCAAACTTGAGGAAACTAAATATAAACGACGCGAGAGCTCAGCAGGTGGCAGCCGAACGTCTCGACTGAGAAAAAAGAATATAAAGTCGGAGATCTCTTGCTTTGTCTCTTTCGTCTATCGATCCTGCTAGGACCCGTAGCAGATCACTGCTTATGGGGAAAAATTATTGACCGATGACGTCAGCGCACCTGCAGCACCAGAATCAAAGAGATACTCGCGAGCAGCAACAGCAGCAGCAGCCGGAAGGACGCGGTGCAAGAAAGATGGCCATAATGGCCGCGCGTCAGTGACTGAACGTGGAATGAAAATGGAGGGCGATCGAATGGCTAGTCAAGGCAAAACGGTGTGCCGGGGAACTACCGAACTACCGAGAAGCCAAGCAAAGTGACTCCAATACTGGAACTGAGAAGGCGATATACGGTAGCTAATCTCTTCCTGGAACCTTTCGAAAGGCTGGCGACGCCTGAGTTGGATGGCGTCTCTTGGTGGACGACGCATTGTGCCACAACTACGATGAAAGCTGGATGGAAATTGAAATACCGTTCGAACGAAATTCCTACAAAAGGATTTTGAATATGTCTAGTCCGTGCGGTTGGCGTAACGACCTAACGGTCGTCAATTCCTGCGCTTCCTATACTCCCTGGGTCAGGGGAGGAAGAAGGGCTGGAGAGAAGGTTCGAGAGTGCAGGTCAGGTGTACCCTAAAACGGACAGCTCAAGCTTGACCTCAGTGCGCCATTACCGGCGGGACGAGCAGCTCTAATGAACGGTTGCTCGTTAATGGGCTGATTCCCCCATTGGAATCGTAGAGCCCGGAGTGTTGTCGAGGGCCGCGGGCGGAAACCCCATGCTGCCTTTGCTTCCTCTGGGACTGCCTGCTCGACCTCGCTCCCCCCCCCCCCCCTCCTCCTCCCCACCCACCCGCGCTGCTTTCCTACTCCCGTCTCTCTCGGCTCGGGAATTATTTCGATTCCCAGGGGAAGACCCGATCCTCTCCTGCACTTCTTTCCATTTAGATCTAACCTAGGTCTGCGTATCTTATCAAAGAACGTCGAGCCAGGGAGCAGGAGAAGAGAGAGAGAGAGAGAGAGCGAGGTCGGGGGGGGGGATGGAATGGGGGGAGGCGCCCAAGCGAGGCGAGTAGCGAGACCAAGGAAAAGTAGAAACTTGGCCGAAGATACCACTGGAGAGGAAACGAAAACCATATGGCCCTGGGGATGCGCAGGACATGCGCATCGGCATGAGCGTCTTCAAGAAGAAGAGGAGCACAGGGAGGGGCGGGAGGGAAGAGGAGGAGGTACGCGAGAAACGCGAGGAGCTTCCAGAGGACCTAGAGATATAGAGAAATATCCTTATGTACTCATGAAAGACGGCAGGGTGTGCGTTTGAAATATATAGGGCCTCCATTCCCGAAGAAGTTACGAGTCACAGGAGAGTAACAAAGCCAAAGAGAGATGCCAAGAGATAGAGGGCAAGGACGAAGCGAAGAGTGCGGGGAAGAGACTAGAACCAGAGAGGAATACAAGAGGAGAGAGACGGGTAGCCGAGGGTCGAAGCGTGAATGTAAGCGCTGGAGAAAAAGGCCTTTTTTGGAAAAGACTTGTCCAAGCGATGACAAATCCAGAAGTCTGTCGCTCGTGGATGCTCTTTGTTCGTCCGTGAGATCCGACTGCCGGCCGACTAGGAGAGATCGGCCAAGAGTATGATTAACTGTTCCAGTTAGTTGAAGCATACTTCGGTTGTTGGCTTTATGAAAGCGCACGTCCCGTATTAGGATTGTCAATAACCACCGGAGGAGAGGGAGGGCAGATGACAAGGAATCGAGAGACGGAGGGGAGGGTAGATTCGTCGGAGAAAAGTCGACCGGAGGAATCGGGAAGGAGAATTCCTGGGGGTCCGGCTAATTAACCACTGGAATCGATCTGACGGTTGAGCGGATGGACGGACGCATGGATGGATGGATGGGTGGACAAAGTTATCGTTAGATGGTTGGATGGTTGGATGCTGTGGCGAAGCGCGGCTGCCTGGACGGGATCTAAGCCTACGGAGATACCGCAGAGAGAACAGGATGGATACACGGTACTCTTCTAGGACTTTCACTCCAAGGAATGGCTCTCCTTACGAAACGCGCCTTTTCTCTCTCTCTCTCTCTCTCTCTCTCTCTCTCTGCCCTCCCCTCCTAACGCTTCGCTCCCTTCTTCTTCTGACGTACACACGCATAGAATTCAAGTATCGCGCGACACGATCCCAGAATACCAAAGTCTAGTCGTACAACTCCATAACTCACTGCTAAAATAATTTTCAAAAAGCGCAGATTTCTGTCTGGTCTCTGAGAGTGCAGAGTGCAACACGCATCGTCAAAAACGTAGGGAATTAATGCAAAGGCGCCGCGGCGGCGATGGTAATGACGATGGCATTATGATTTTTAATTACACCGAGTAGAAAAGGAAGCAAAAGTGCAGCGAATTATGGCTAACGCCGAGACGCCGAAAAACTTCTATTATTCTCTCTCCAACTCTCTTCTCGTCTTCTCTCTTCCGATCTCCAGGCTACGCTGGCGCGCGCGCGTGTGTTGTGTGTGTGTGTGTGTGTGTGTCTGTTGCTGTACGAGTGGGCGCCAGGGAATAAAAACAGAGCAAAGAGACTGGAGGAGAACTGAGGCAGTCAGGGGGGGACTGGAGGGGGCTATTCTAAATTCAAAAGGCTGTTTTTAAATTCGTACACCGGAGACCCACCGCAGTAACAGAGCCAGAGCGAAGCCTAAGCCTGGAGAGTGATCCATGAGGATGTAGGGGGATCTCTGAGAATGACTGAGCGAATGCGTGAGTGTGATGAAGATCGCGAGAGAGAGAGAGAGAGAGAGACTGACAGAGGTAGTCTACAGGAAAATAAATCCAGCGTCCCTTAAATTCATCGAAAATAGAATTTGTCTTGCGTTAGACTCTCTCTTTTACTAAAAGAGTATCAGGAGAGTGAAAGAGGAGAAGCGGCAGGAGAGAAGGTGCGAGAATTCTCGCGATCTCGGACAGCCCCTAAATTACGCGTTGCCTCATCGACCCGAATGCGACGTAGCTGTGAAAGTGGACGAGCCTGAAAAAGATCAGGAAACTAAAGACGCGATCGTAAGGGAATCCCATATCCGGTTGACGCTGGAGCCAGGAACGTGGACACGTTGATACGTAGAACCTCGGCGGGTGAAGCGGAAAAGTGGAGAAGCGGAAAGGTGGAAAAATGATATTAGCATCGGAAAACGGAAGAGCGTGGAGCGTGAAGCTGGGGCGGAAGTAACTGGAAGAAACTCGCGGCTGATTTACGATCCTACAGGGAGAGGAATCGTCGGGGGAGTCGCGACGAGAAGGATACACGAGGGAATACACTCGATCCTTCATCCCCGGAGACGACACCTCTTACGAGGGAAGGTTGGGAAATTTTGAGAAATGGCTACGCGGCTACCGGGTCACTCGGTTTTCTTCTCCTCGCGACAGAGTCGACGGGTGACGGAATCGGCGAAACGCAAAGTCTCGGAGAGTCGAGTCCTGGCCGTAGGTAGGAGGGAAAAAAGACCGAAAAACATTGGCAGAAATTTATGGCTAGTAAACTGTGAATCTACCGGTAGCGATCGCAAAGGAGGAACAATTCATAAATTTTCGACTAAAGCCGCTTCTGCGGTGTTTCCCTGAACTCTGGAATTTCGTCGTAGTTGGCTGCAGGTAGGGGAAGGAAGCGAAGGAGACGACGGAGGTGAGGAAAGTAGAGGAGTCCGTGGCTCTTGGGCCACGGAGGCCTTTGGCCTCTCGAGAGGAGTCCAAACGAGAGGTGGAGGTTGCCGGAGAGGAAAATGGGGGGAAGAGGGTGACCCTCGCCATCCAAAAAGTCGAAATCGCCAGAGGCAAGACGATCTTCCTTATGTTTGTCTCCTCGATGAGACGAGAGAGCGAGAGAGCGAATGTTTGCGCGTCTCTCGCGAAAAGCTTAAAATTCCTCTCGAGACGCAGAAGCTGCCTGGTAGGAGGTGGTTGGAGGTGGTTGGAGGTGGTAGAAGTTTTGGGCAATTGCTACCCACCTGACAGCCCTTGTAAGAAAAGTTGAAAGGAAGAGACGCCCTGAAAAGAGGCACTACGGGATTTCTAACTCGTCTGAGGAGGCTGCTGCTGTCTTCGTGAGGATAGAGAGGAGCCGAGCCTGATGTTTCAAATGCAGCGGCAGAAGGAGAAGGAGGTGGAGGAGGACATCTTAAATTTTTGACGAAGCCACTCGCGGCCGTCGGGCAGCGTCAAACTGCGACACCGACTCGCGACGATCTAAAGCTTCGGGCTTTCACTCGAGTCTGCAATTTTGTGGATGCGTCTTAGTCGCTGCGCTATACTCGCCGTATTCCACTTCAGTCCACTTCACTCTCCTCTCCTCTCCTCTCCTCTCCTCTCCTCTCCTCTCCTCTACTGTTTTACTTTACTCCGTTCTTTCGTTCTTCCGTGCTGCCGGGAGGGGTAGCGCGCGCGAGAGAGTCGGAGGAGACGCGTGGTATTGATCCTGTAACTCAGCCCCTTGTCCTCTCTCTCTCTCTCTCTCTCTCTCTCTCTCTCACTCTCACTCTCTCACTGAGCCCTTGCTCTAACCTAACCTAACCCAGCCTCGACTCCCGTCCTTCCTCCTTTTGATTCTCCGCGGCCCTACACGCTACAGTAACACGCTGAACCCTCGAATCTTGGAAGCAGCATCCAGCCGCGGATGGACCGGGACTGGTCGTCGTCATTGTCGGCCGTCCGGATATTCCCTTAGAACGAGGAGATTGTTGAGTTTCATTAGACAGCAATCGTGTAATGGGGACGCCATTAGTGCTGCCCGCAAAAGTTAAGCTTCGTTCAAGTCGAGCGACTAGCCTCGCTCCTTGGCAAGGAGTCAGCGTCGTTTCTTGTCTCGTCTCCATCGTCTCCATCGTAGCTGGAATCCAGCTTCGTCATCTTTCAGTATCCGACGTTGACCTTTTCTTACTCTTACTCGCTGACTCTTGCCGAAGGAATAAGAATCATTCGGGAGACTCTCGATGTCTACAAACTGCAGCCGCATCCGTCTGCCGCTGGTCCTTTTGTCCTTTTTTTCATGGTTCGGCAGTCATTCGGAAGATGCAGCCGGCGGCAACTCAGTTCGGAAACAATGATCTCGTAGCGCGGAGCTATTAATTAGTTCGACGGGAGGAGCACAGGTGCCAAACGGTACCCATTGGTTCGGCTTCTCGCCAATCAACTCATTCCCGTTCTCCAAGAGAAGTCGCTTCTCTTGCTTGAACGCGTAAGGGCTTGCTTGAGGATTACGCAATGTGCCGCCCGCACACTTTGGGTACAACCACTTGGTCCGTCCATTGGAGTATGGACGGACACTCGCATGTAGCTGGTAACCCCGATGTTTCGCGATTACTCTGACTGAATGTGCCGATACCATACTAAGTATAAGAGAACCAAAGAAAAGCTTTATTTTTGTAGATATTTTAATAAATGTGTTTCCTTTTTTTTTGTAGGGAGGTGCCTAACGGGCGAGAGTCACTGAAGCAGTGGAGTCGTCGTCGTCGTCGTCGTCGTCGTCGTCGTCGTCGTCGTCCTCTTGCTCTTCGTCGCGGTCCTCGTGGTCGTCGTTGGAAGACGTAGAAGGGCTGCTCGAAGAGTCGACAACGGAGGCCGAGGAGGACGAGACGGAGGGTGGAGGCGGGTGGTGGGTGGGCGGCCAGGCCGAGGGGTCGCGTGGAGGAACAAGGAAACCCGAGAAAATTGGCAGAGAAGAGAAGGCGCTGGGGGGGAACAGAGAGAGAGAGAAAGAGGGAGATCAGTGAAAAGGGAAGAAAAGGTGTCCTCGGTGGATGTGCGGGTGCGTGGGGGCGGAGGGAAGTGCGTGCATCGAAGGTGGCTGCGTAGGTGCCTTCTCTGATAGCGGAGAGTCGGCTCTCGGTAGAAAGTGAGAGAGAGAACGTGAGAAGGGTGCGCGGGAATAGTTGGGCGGGTGGGTGGGTGGGTGGGTGGGTGGGGGGTTGTGTGTGCACAAGGTGTAAGAGAAGGCGTGATGGTGCGTAGTGAAGAAGGTGACGTAGCATGAGGAGGAGAGAGTGAGTGGAACGCAAGCGCGCGATCAAGAGGATCGGCCGTTCGCAGGAGGCCTGATAAGAATGGGCCCCTTCAATATGGCCGGCGTAGCCCTCTTCCTCGCTACCTGCGCTACCTACATTCTGCTCCAGCTGCGAGGGACCCACGCGGAACAAGGTAACGCTTACTTCATTCGCCCGCGTCTCTGTTACAGCTGCACTTGCTACCTTTCCTTCTCCGAGTTCGGTCCTCCATCTTCTTCCGAATGCACCGCAGCTGCTCGGCGGCTCGAAGCAGCATGCGGTGCACAGCTTCCGTAAGAAGCTCCGCTCGTGCGGGCGTCCCGGAACGAAGACGCAACGAAGGCACCGATCGAAGATAAGGCGCTTATCGGTCGCGCTCCCGCGAAAGGGACGGACTGTCCAATTTGGTCGGATTCCGGTGCGGGGGGAGGGAGGGAGTTCCCGTCGCGGACGGCAGAGCTGCGGAGCAGGGATTCGACGCTTGATCCTTACTCGCTCGCAACGGTAGAATCTACCTAAGCTCGGCTAAGCCAGAGAACCGGCAACGCCGCAGGAATGCCCGACCAACCCACCACCGCGTGCATACCTGTGTACAACCTACTCCGCTCAAGGAAAGCTGGCAGCATCCTATCTGGCCGCGAGGAGAAATAAGAAGGGAGAAGGGAGAAATTAATACGTGTCCGCAGCCAGGACTCGCTTTCGCTTTGCGAAGGACAACTGCGCACCGAAAGTCATTAGGGACTGGTGAGCCGGAGTCATTAATGGAGAGAGCACAGAGATTTCGGTGCAACGAGCTATCGAAGACAAGAGAGAAACTGATCTCTCGGCAAGAGAAGCAGAAGAGAATAAGTCGAGTCTGGATCGAGGTGAATGGCTGCCCGACGCGATGCGTCGCCGTGTGTCATATCGTGGCGTCGATACGCCGTACGAGTAAGAGAAAGATCATAGGATCCGATGTGCGGCCAGGCTACTCTCGCTCGTTGAGCACTGCGGGTCGCTCCCGAAGGATCTTTCTCTCCGATCGTCAGTGAGGCCAGCAGCCATAGAGAAACTCGCGCGCCCTGGAGCCAGCAACCCTTTCACTCGACTTGGAGTTTCTTTTCTCTTCTCCTTCCTGCCTCTCGGTCTCCCTCTAGATTTTACTCTGCACCCTGCACTCTGCGCCGCATGTGCCACGTACCATTTGCTCTTTACCCTTGAGTGCTAGCCGAGAGAGCCACACCTTCGCTTCTGGATCCGCCGTCCTCGACGTCGACGTCTATAACGCACACGTCTGTCTTCCGCGCCCCGCGGCAGCTGCTTTTCTTCGATTTTCCCGGTAAAATCTCACGAGGCGTGGCGGCGAAGGCGCGCGCCAAGCGACGCCGCCGTCGTTCGCTGCATCTCGAGCGTCGAGCGTTACTTCGCACTCGTGGTTTCTCTCTTCCCCCTCTGCTCCCCGCTGCCATCGCTCCTTGCACCGGAGCAACACTGGGGAAACCTGCGAATTCGGAGGAATGTTTTGAGCCTCACTGAATATTTTTTGGAAATTTTGCTGCCGGGTCCAAGGTAAAAGCAGAGGAATCGATGAATCTCCTTTGGTGTTATCCCGCCGCGAGTTCGATTACTAACGAATGGCAGGCAAAGTTGCTTCCAGGAAGGACAACGCAGTCCTGTTCTATCTGTGAGTAGGAGTCAACCGCGATTTCGAAGGACTTCCCCTAGGCTGTGGCAAAAGAGCGCGAGGCTCCGGAAAGATGCTGGAAGTGCAAGAAAGAAAGACAGGCGGCGGGTGGGCATTTCTCGGTCGTGTCGTAAGGCTGGCCTAACGAGGACTTACAGCGCGGAGGAACCGACGCGAGTTAAACGGGGAGAAGGAGGGCAGCAAAGAAAAAGGAGAATAATCGTAATAATAATGAAGCTGCCCATAAAAAAGTAAAATAACGAGTGACCCGCTAATAAAATAATTATAATATCGGGAGGCCTTTAATAGATTCTCGGAAGGCATTAAAGGCTGTCCGAGATAAACCCACCGCGAGTGACTGAGCCACGGGCTTTTCTCCTTTTTTCTTTTTTCTTTTCTATTTATTTTTCTATCTTCATCCTGGCTGCGCTCACGTCGGCTGGCTGGCTGACCGTACTCTAGGCCAGCCTGTGCTTCCTTCAGGCTCCTTCTGCGATCCAATGAAACAGAATTACGGAAATCGAAAGGAAGGTGGTGCGCGTACCTATGCTGCACCGTTCAAACTAAAGACTCTCGAATGAAGAGAGAATGAAATTGTACGGGTTTACATCACTAGGAGAGAACGGACCATTCCTCCCATCGACTGCGCTGTATTCCTTGAATAATTGAGGCAACACGTGTATGCATACATTATACACGATCATAATGACGCCGTGTAAATGGTAATACCACAGTAAGTGGACCCAACTCGAGCTGACCCGGCAGCGTCGGCTTTTACCCTGAACTGTTCCCAAACCCAGTGGCCACTATCGTGCAGGGGTAGCGAAGTAGTCTCCAGAGGAGAGGAAACGTCAGTTAGGGCTGAGGGATTTGAGCGATCGGAGGGCACAAAGGGCCCAGAAATAATGACTTTTGACAAATCGAAGACGTTCAACGACGGAGGAGTAAATTGAAGAGTGTCCAACGGGATAAGAGGGTGTGGCGAGGAGCGAAAAAGAAGTGTGCCGGAAGGGTGTTTCTGGAGAAAAGGGACTCCTCCGAGTAAGGCGGAGATTTTGTAGAAGGCAATGGTTGGCAGCAGTAAGCTACCGGTGTATAAGGTGTAAAATATAATATGCGAGAAGAGACAGAGAGAAAGAGAGAGAGAGAGAGAGAGAGAGGGGAGGAGTTGTAGAGACAGACCATGCATAGATACATGTAAGCGCATTGCCAGCCATGTCAGAGGGAGGCAAGTGAGTTAAGACCACGGGCGCACTATGTACACTATGCATACCGTCACACCCTGCGACACGCTCCAAATTTGAAATTTAAATTTTCCGCCGCCCGACCCCCCTCGCTCGCCTTTCATCTCCAAAGGGACGTTTCTCCTCGTTTCTCTCTGTGACGGCTGCCCTCGCGTAGGTGTGCCACCGCCATACTCGTAGACACCGAGCCACGCTGCCTCGGACCAGCATCCGTATCTTCCATCCAGCCTCTCTCTATCCGACAGAAAAGACGTCTAAGGTTCGGATGCACCGTTCCCTGTGAATCGAAGAACCTCCCCAGGATATCCTTGTCTCTATCCAGTTATGCCAAAGCATCTAGCCGGCGCTGTGCGGAGGGAGCTCGAAGGGGGTGGGCCACCCCCCGTGCGGTGGTTGTGGCTGCCGTCGACGGAGGCAGAATGTGCCAGCCAGCCGAAGAGCCGGGTCGATACGCGAGCAACGCGCCACGTAGCAGTCCCCCTCCCCCTCTCCTCCCCCGGCTGTCGCCTGCTTACGCACGTGCATAGCTATAGAGAGGCACGCGTGCACCATCGCACTCTCGGTCTTGCACGCGTCGCGGCCCAAGCAGAATGCAGGAATTCTCCCGAGTCCCTATCGCAGACTCGTTCGCAGCGTGTAGCGTTGAGCCTCCCTGCGTCTCCCTGAGTCTATCGGCGCCTCCGGCTGGCATCGGTGCCGCCGTGCGTCAGCCCTTCCCCGCGAAGCTTCTGCCTGGAGGAAAAAGAGACAGAGATGATTGCCGAAACGCCGATGCCGAATGCAACGTGGCTACGCGGTGGCTCACGGAGTGCTGTCGTAGGTGTCAAAGTACAAGCGGCGATCTTCTAGCTAATTCTTCCATTATACACAGGAGGAAAAGACAGGCGGACGCACCGTGGGGAGACCATTGCATTCACATTCCCATTAAGCATCGGCATTAGCATTAACATTAGCATCGGTATCGGCATTAACATAAACGAATAACGCAGGAATGGCAGGCGTTACCTCCGAACGGCAGTGGCAATAAGCGGTAGAAATGGCCTCCCCCGATCCCCACTGGCCCTGACTTTCTCTCGGAGTTTCATTATCTCGAGGGTAATAATGCCTTATTTCTTTGTGGTTGCAGTTGTTCTCTTGGACACGACGACGGAGGCGAGCCTGGACTGGACCCGCTACCCTTATGGACCTCAGGCCAGCACCCCTGGCGTAAGTATCCGATAGAATGGAAATAGCGACCGTCTGTGCGGACTCTGCCCTCGGGGCTTTAGGGACACGAGGGTTAAGCACCATCGGTGTCTTCAGCGACGCAGCACACACGCACCGGTCGAGGGAACACACATTGTGCTCTCGATGTGGGCATAGGTGGGCTCCCGCTGGCCACCATGCGCACCTTCGACGCCATATTTGTTTTTCAGTTGTTAAGCGCACAGCGGGTCGCCGAACAGGTTTAAATCAGCCTCTGCCTTCTCTGCCTCCTCTGCCTCCCTTCTTTCTTGCGCTCCTCGGCTCCTCCTCCCTCTCGCGTCTTTCCGCAGCGATTCTCGAGGAACAACATAATATTTTTAAAAATACTTCGAAATCTCTTTATAGCCCGAAACGTCGAGGGCTCGAGGAAGTGGAAGGGCCGAACGATAAGGACAAGGAAGTGGATGAGGGATCAAAAGCCGAGTCTTTGCTTTGGGCTAATCACTTTTCTCGAGCGAGATTAACATTGTAACGCAATAAGTATTCCCGCAGGGCGATGTGGGGTTATTAATATACAGCGCCCGAGGGCGGAACAGCGTCAGAACAAGCAACCTAAACAGAATTAGCTTGGAGTATTTGAACAATCTGATGGGAAGCGGGAGGATTCTTGGTTGGTTGCTTACTTCGGTGAGGGATAGGGGGGAGGGGAGGGGGGAGAGCGGGAGGGGAGCGCTACTCGAGAGAAATTAATATAGCGAGGGATGAATCCGCAGGGCCGCATCATCCGGGTCTCCTCGCTCCACTCTTGCTTCTCGATCGCGACGTTGGCAGCGATTATTTGGTCCGATCTCTTTAGCGCCGTGATGGAGCAGCCATCCAAAGACACAGGGAACGATCGCGCTTATTAGAAGTGATAGCGCTTTAACTGGCTAAGATATTTCAGTGCTACGATAAGCCGGACTTGATCGCTTACGCAGGCTGCGACGCTCGAGACGCCCGAGACGCCCGAGACGTTAGCGTGTGCGTGGGCTCGAATTCCTTCTGGTTAAGATTTAATTTTTTAAATCAGTGTCCCTCCGCGTCTGTCTCTCGGAAGCCAGAAACAAACTTGTCAGTAAGATAGGCGTGCGCGCACGAAAGAATGCCTGCGCGTTAGCGGCCTCCATGAATTCTAGTCGCATATTGCCGAACGTCCGTGCCGATCGAGGGAAGCCCTGGGTCCGAAGGAGAAAATTCCCCCCGGAATCTTTCGTTGCCGCAGGAGGATCGACGGATCCATGGGGAATCGGAGATGAATTCTACAGAGAATGGAGCAGGTCACGTTCGATTCTCAGCCGGTGGACGGTAGAGAAATGGATGAATCGAGTACAGGCGGAGGAGACTAGGAGGACAGAAGGATAATGGGGATGACGACTGCGAGTAAGGGATGTCAGGGACAAAGCAAGATTAGCCCTTTCGCCAGTCACGTCGGTCCATCCCCTCGGTATCGATCTGCACCCCTGTATGAGATCCAGAGGGGCTGCGAAGCACCAACCTCGTAGCTTGGGGGGAGGAGCGCGGGAGGAAGGAATCGCAAGGGTCTTGAATAGAGATATGGCTAAATAGGGGAGTGATATGGGCAGAGATGCAGGAGGGACTCAAAGGTGAGAATGACCTGAGATAGGGTAATGGGAGCGAGAATGAAAGAAAAGAAGAAGAAGAAGAAGAAGGAATTCCCAAACGGGATTTCTACGAATTAAAATCATAAAACTGGCAACGCTCCGGAATACGAAACCTCAGCTTCTCATCTCTTTCCCACACGAATGGGACTCGCGAGCAGCATAAATTTTGCCTTATGACGTGTAACAACCATCGCCAGATTTCTTAGATCTTGAATTTCTCAGAAACTAATCCGAGCTCAGGCAATGTATACACGTTAAACATTGGTTAGCCTCAGATCAGGGACACGTTCGGCAGACTAATGTGGCGATGGGACTGGAATACGATAAGTCCTGTTTTTTCTCTTTTCTCTCTCTCTCTCTCTCTCTCCCTCCATTTCTCTTTTTTCTCTGGACCGTGCGAATCTTTGAAAAACGTCGCTCCGACTGTATCGTTGCTCGCTCGCTTATTGCACCGCAGGTGCGGAATGGATTTGGATTGAAATTTTACGCAATTGCGTTTTTATCGATTTCTCTAAGACGTAAATTACAAGTCAGTAATAAAATGCCATAGGATCTTTCTACGGATTGAGTCAGATTGAAACAGTCCTGCTCTTAATGCATTTGTACGTCTTCCATTAGGATTCAGCGCGCGTGACCTGAGCTAACGAGAAGCGAAGGGTGGAGGGAGATCGGAAGTTAGGAAGGTAGAACGGGGGTGCTAGGACGACAAGTGGGACGAGAGCCTTTTATCCCGATTCCGCTGGGTTTCCATAGCGACTGCCCGACGTGACCACATTGCCCATGAGGAAAGCGCAATGACAGATTCTCACGGGCGTCTATCTGCTTTTTGGGGTCTTCGCTGGCGTCGTCGGAGAACGTGCGATTCTGCGTCGTGTCAGGCATGCGTGTCGTCTCGTCGATGATTCATCTCTCATTGTCCAGCAAAGCCGAGCGATTTTCACTCGGGCGCCCCTCGCCCCGCTGCCCGCATTTTTCATCCCCCTTTTCCAAGCATTCGGAAGATGCGAAGCTGCCCGCGAGTCCAGAATGCCGGGCGTGTTTTCTCTGGGCGCTACCCTCGCCGGGGGATAAAGACAGCGGTGGGTCAAAGGTAATTCCGTTGGAGGGGTCGAGCGAGGCCGAATCGCAATCAGTAACACCCGTCGAACCGACACGTCCCCCTGGTCCAGAGGGACTGGGACGTTGGGATGCTGGGACACTGGATTGCCCAAACGCTGAAACTCTCGAGGAGGGTCGCGGGGAATGTCGAATGGAACAGCCAGTACTACAATGGCGTCGGGCTACGTAAGATACGAATCCTCCTTGGTCCATTTCGTCTCGTGGGATTTTCTCTATTTGTCATTCGGTTTATCGCATTTTTTAATCGGCCGTAGAACATTTTTTTCTGGGCATGGGAAGAGGGAGACCGGAGAAAGTGAATATGCCTCGTAGCTGTTCAATAACCTAAGGATAAGACGGATAAGCTCCCTCGGAGCGAGCGACATCTCCAGCCAAGAGGTCACTCTTGGCGGGAGGATAACGATGAATGGGAATCGTTAAAGTTATCTCTCTTTCTCTCGACGCGGGAAGAATCCAATGAAAAATATGAGCTAATTTGATAAGGCTGCACTCGGAAAAATTGAAGAGAGTGTCGATGTAGGCTGGCAGCATTGCTACGGCACAGTGTGTGTTAGGTAGTGTCGGTAGTGTCGGTAGTGTTGGTAGTGCTGGTAGTGGTACTCCTTAGTCCACAGCGCCAGTAGAAATAGCATAGATCGTTCGGACAGCCGAATTAACTCCTCTAGGTATTTTAGGCTTTGCTCGTTTTATCATTGTCCCCAGATAAGGATCTCATCTCGCTCGCATAGAGCCCATATACATATTTTGACTTCTTGTCCCACAGGGGGGTAACACTCTGGCTAAGGGAAGAGAACCGCGTGCCCCGAGTGCTTCCACGAAATATGAGGGCCATTAATATCGTCGCCATGTCTAGCTGCGGTGCCGCCGCCGCCGCCGCCGCCGCCGCCGCCGCCGCCGCCGCGCTGAACTCAGTGGCGGCGCAGAGAGGAGCGAGCTGCTGGTGTCTCACGTAACATTAGCGCGTCGACTCTTGACGCTGCACTATGCAGCTGCATCCTTCAAAGGACGAATTCACTTGGAGTAACGCTCAAGGGATCAAAAGAGTAAAGAGGATTCTATTGAGGAGCTCAGCCGTTGGAGGTCGTCTTCGTAGTGGAACATCGCGAGCATTTAACCCTCCTCTGTCCTCCCTCATCCTTCAGTCTGCTGCTCCTCCTTCCAGCCTCCTGCAGGATCCCGATGGTGGTGCACTTCGTTCCTCAGGAATCCTTGAGATCCGTCATCCCCGCTGGCACGATCCGTTTATTGACACGAGCGCTGGAGAGGTTCGGCAGAGTCTCTTAACGTTAATGCGTCGACGTCGGGCCTTGACTTTGCGGCGTAGGCGCACCGACGAATCATTCACTTTGAGACACGCGTCCTCTTCCCTCTTACTTTGGCCGCGCGATCACTCTCCGACGACGACAACCGCCACGCTCTTTTTATCCCTTTTACTTAATTATGCAATCTCCGAATAGCCCATCGAGGATAACCGTGACGACCTCGCGCGTAAGTTTCGAGTGGTCCTCCCCTCCCTCCTCTCTCTCTCCCCGGCTGTCCGGCCGCCCCCGGCTCGATCGGTTGATATTCGGCCAGAGGCAACGCGCTGCGCGTTGCGTAGGTGGCACAAGTGGCTTCGGTCTCCCCATCATGACGAGTAATTGACTACATAATGGATTCTCGCGACTGCAATACGTCAAAGTGACAAGCTCGTTCAAAGGGGGACGAAAATCCTTCGATATTAAAGAGCGACGACCCTCTGCCTCCCTCGGGCGCGTGAGTCCTGGGGCCAGTCTCGCTCGGAACCAATAGCGCCGACTCTCTCGCTCGCACGGAGCACGTTGCCGAAATAGCCTTGGACTTATTAGGAATCGATGCGAAGGGTCGATCCCGTAAAACCATTCCGGGAGATTAGCATAAGATAATCCAATGACAACCCCCCCAGTCACGTGGCGGGAAAGAAACATGTGCCCGGGACTGTTCATCTTGGGCAGAAAGTGCAGAGACGGTACGCGCGCTGCTGGCCTCGGGGACTCGGAGAATCTTCGAGAATATCCGAAGGGTCCTGGCGCGGTAAAGAGAGTCGGGAAGTGTCGGCAAACTTTTTCATTGAGCCGCGTACGTGTGTCGGTGGTTTCGAGCGTACGTGCTTCCCAGAGAATCCACCCCGGCTCCTTTCCGAAAACTCAATATATATTAAGATCCGCGAGCTCTCCCTTGGCAGCAGCCTGGCGTGCTCGAAGCGTGCAGACGAGGAGCTCCGAGGACCGGAGCAGCCGACAGAGTCGACGGTGCCAAGAGAGCGCAACTTGCTCCTCCACCCTCCACCATCCTCTTCCGCAGCGTCGACCCTCGGGGGCCGCGGCTGGTACACCGTCGGAATTGCGATTATGGTGGCAATATTAGAGACGCGCATTTCGTCCGTCCTGGCGAAGAGGGACGCGCCCACCCCGAGACACCGTACGGGGGTTGGAAAGCGGCTGGGAAAATGCTGGGGCTGCAAGACACGCTGCTAGCAAGCTTATATTGACTTCATCCCCAGCGGCAGTTCATAGCTATTATTGTCCTTCCTGGTCCAAATGGAAAATGGGCACCCGGCTTGACAGCGAAGCACCTTCCCTTCTCAGCTCGCTCATCTCTCTCTCTCTCTCTCTCTCTTCTCATTTAATAACAACATTTTAATGAGAATCTTTCGGTTTTGCTTTCAGTGGGTGGAGGAGTCCTTTACGAACTTCGACAAAGGAATCAATTGGCGAAGCTACGTGGTCTGCGACGTGGCCTACAATAACGTTAATAACTGGCTCTGGACTCCATTCATAGAGCGAGGTCCGGCCAATCGAATGTACATCGAGATGAAATTCACAACGCGCGACTGTTCTCTCTTTCCGGGAAACGCTCTCAGCTGCAAAGAGACTTTCAGCCTTCTGTACTACGAGTTCGACGCTGCGACAAAGGAACCGCCACCCTGGGAACCCGACAGTTACAAGCTGATCGGTAAGTTTAAATTGCTCAAAGGATACGCAGGACGCATACGCATTACGCATTGTCCGCGAATACACGAGAACACTGGTCTCAGTCTTACTCATCTCTGGCGATTCTTTTTGCACGCAGGTCGTATAGCAGCCGGCGATGGCCGCTTCAATACGAACACCGAGGTCATAATAAATACGGAAGTGAAGTCGATCCCCGTTACGAAGAAGGGTGTCTATTTTGCATTTCGCGATCAGGGTGCGTGCATCTCGATCCTCGCTATCAAGGTCTACTACATCAGCTGTCCGGAAGTCTCGGTGAACTTTGCCCACTTCCCGGCGACGCCGACGGGTCGCGAGGTCGCCCTGATCGAGCAGAGAATCGGCACCTGCGTAGCGAACGCGGTAAAGATCGAGCAGCCGACCTTCCTCTGCAAGGGCGATGGAAAGTGGTACCTGCCGTCGGGCGGCTGCCATTGTAAGCCTGGCTACCAAGCGGACGTCGAGAAGCAGCAGTGCCTCGAGTGCCCCACGGGTAACTTCAAGCACGAGGCTGGATCGCACGCGTGCGAGTCCTGCCCGGCGCACAGCACTGCGCCTGGATCACGATTCACCGAGTGCCGCTGTGACCCGGAATACTACAGGGCCGAGAAGGATCCGAAAAATATGTCCTGCACCCGTCAGTATTCCCTTGTCAATCGGCTTTCTATCGCCACGTGCTAATTGGGCGCCAATAGGCCCGAAAGTATTAATGAGAAAAATTCCTCGACAGAACCGCCATCGGCTCCGCAGAATCTTACGGTGAACTTTGTCGATCAGTCGACGGTCATCCTCTCCTGGAGCGCGCCGCAGGTACTGGGTGGCAGAACAGACACGACGTACAGGGTAGTCTGCGACTCTTGTGGAGTTGGCGTCAAGTACATTCCACACGCGGTAAGACGGTCGAATAATCCAAAAGTTTTATTGGGAAAAAAAAAAAAAAAAACACTAATTGATACTTCGATTTGTTACTCAGGTAATTTTCAACGACACGAAAATTAGGATAACAGGCCTGAACGCCGTGACGACCTATCGCTTCCAAGTGTTCGCCGAGAACGGAGTCTCCTCGTTGGCAGCGCGTTCCGAGTACGTTGACATCACCGTCACCACGGAGGCCAGTGTTCCCAGTCTGGTGAGCAACGTCAGGATCACCAGTGTCAAGAGTTCCGAACTGAGTATCAGCTGGGATGCACCTGTCACGGAAGTCGACAGTGAAAACGACCTGGTAGAGGGTTACGAAGGTGAGAGTCAACGAATCAGTCTAAAGTACCTGAATCAAGGAAGACTTAATGAGCGTTGGTCGCGCTTGCAGTGAGATGCTACCCGCGATTCGACGATGCGACGAACGGCACCGTTCTGCAGACGACAGCACTTTCAGCGACGTTCAAGTCCCTCAAACCATCAACGGACTACGCCATCCAAGTGCGAGCGAAGACGACTCGAGGTTGGGGCGAATACACCCCAGTCATCTACAAGAAGACACCGCACGCAATGGGGCTGGGTAAGAATCGTTCGAAGGATTCCGAAGCCGACTTTATAAACCACGTCATTCGTCTTTCACTTATACGATCTATTGCAGATTACGTGGGGAATGACGATAACATGCAGGTGCGGATCATCGCGGGGGCGATTGTCGCTGTCGTTGTGCTTCTCGTAATCATCATCGTGATGACGGTCCTTTTTCTAAAAAGGTAAAGGAATATTTAGAAAATTACATGCTTACTCGCGTTCGAATGTCGGTGATCGTAACTATGCACTGGAGGTACGATGCGCACTCTATGCGCCGCACTGTAGTATTTGGGTAGCAATCTGTGAGGAGAAGCGGGGATGGAAGGGACGGATGATTGCGTGGCTGATACGTACGTCTCCGCTTCAACTGATATAATGTTATTTGGATGCAGCAGGGCCTCGGACGAGTGCAACAAGAAGCAACCGAGCGACTGCGACACCCTGGAGTACAGAAACGGCGAAGGTATGTTAGTCCTCGTCTGGACATTCTCTCTAGTATCTTCTTATCTTACGTTAGAAAGCCCCTAGTTGCTAACCCCCACCACAAACCCCACAGACCCTTACGTATGTATCTATACATATAATGCTATAGTCATATATTATTTATATCGACCTACCTACATATGTATATATGTATCTCTACTGTACACACAGTTGTCTATCACTACGCCCTTATGTCTTGTCAACTAATATTTCGTTAAGACGCATATAGTATCAGTCCTGTCTCTCACCACCTTTATCAGCCCACTGTTAGTCACAGATCCCCCTACAGCCCTCCCACAGCCCCGAAATCCGAGAGACCAGGAAGCAAGACAAGGAACAAGAAAAAAAAAAAAATTGCCATGTCAAATGAATATTGTGCCACAAGATCGCCACACCTCAAAATTTACCAATTTGGCCCGCAGCTTAAGAGCATAATTTCTAACCAAATTCTTTCGATTCTTTCTTTTCATGTGCGATCCCCCTAATCTCTCGAACCTGCCTCCATGAAAACCCATGAACAAACCCATGAAACAATGTACACAATCGCCTGCTACTACAGGACTAGTTGTGACATACAGTAAGTCTTCTCCAACACCTCAAAGAGTTTAACTTTATTAGAAGATTTTCTCTTTGCTTCTTCTCTTACATCATCTCTTTTCTTCTTTTCTCTCTCTTCTTCTTTTTTTCCGCCTCTGTCTGCGCTTGTACACGCTTCTTTATTCTGAGTTCGTTCCTTGATTTACTCTACGTATACGTATTGACAGCGCACCGATTGTTGCATGTTGTTGTGTTGTTGTTGTTGCATGGACGTTACCGTAATTCCAACGAATCTTTTCGTGTTTTGCATAAATTTTTAGCAGAATTTTCTCGTTATTCGTGGCACGTAGGTCACGAGGTCGTTATTATATTGCACGTTGTGAGAAGGGCCTAAGGTGAAGAGGATCAAAGCTAGAAGCTAGAGAACAGACGCCTACCGACAGACAGAATGCCGTACACGAGATACGCTTCCATCCTCGTTAAGATCTTACGAGACGCGAGACTTGCCAAAATTTCCAATAGTCGACAGAGTTTTTCTTTGTCAGTTGCATGCGGAGCGCCATAAACTTGACTTATTGTTCATTCGTATTCCGCATCGCCTCTATGTTAATATGGCTTTATCGAACCATTGAAATTGAATTTAAAATCGCTTTCTGCTCTATAGTCAAAAGATTTTTCGTTTCTCTTGAGACTGCCAGACTCACGCGCGCAATCGCACCTGCTATCACGAACAATTAGCATTGTAACTATATTAGGTATTAGTTGAAAGACCCTTCCCTTTCGAATCCTTACACTTTTTTGTTTGCTGATTGTCAATTAGTTTGTTGGTTGTTGTGTTGTTCACAGTGCACTGCAAAATGGACAGTTCACCGATTGTGACAACCCACACCAACAACAAGAGCAAGTCCTCGCGTAAGTCCTCCTCTGGCCGCTCTGCCACTTGTCCAAATTTTATCATTTACCATTTATCATTCACCTTCTACTTAATTATCATATTACTTATCATTACCATCACTTTTTTTTTTTTCGTGCGGGAAGAATACACGTATACACAGACGCCATGCAACACGTTAAAGGGAAAAAGACGTCTGAGAAATTAATAAGCATGTCAACTGTTCTTGCTGTTCTTGTTGTTATAGTTGTTCTCGCTGTTCTTGCTATTGCTGTTGGTGTTGATATTATTATTCTTGGCAGCCTATTCTCATTTATGCCTTGCTCCTGAGCCGTACCGATATACTTATTGTTAGATACTTAAGTACGCCGCTGACGATACATATGCACGATAAATAAGCGCTGCCGATCGTTTGCTGACACATATGTACTACAAAATATATATATATATATAAATATATATACAAGATAAAATAAAAATGGAGACAAGACATTTGCACCTTCTGTCGCGAAAATGTCGCTATGATTGCAATAAGAAGTATGAAAAGCGATTGAGGGATACAGGCATGTCGGTCAAGTTGCGAGACGACGCGCACGCATACACACACAGCAGCTCAGGGAAAGAAAGAGAGAGAGAGAGAGTGAGAGAGAAAAGAAGAGAAGAGAAGAACCAGAAGACAGGGATACCAAGGAATATAATGAAGTCGGAGAACGAAAAGTTAGCAGCGTGCGTGTGTGTGCATGGGCCACTCTCGCAGAAACAAGAACCTCTGTCATCAGCACCAGCAGCCACTATCACCACCACCACCACCACCATCATAATCAGCATCACCTATTTTTTTTTCTCTCTCTCTCTCTCTCTCTCTCTTTCTCTCCCTTTCTCTGTTTCTTTCTCCTAGCCCCAAAACGTCCCACAACGACCCGCGTGTTAATATAATGACTCTGTTTTGGTGACGTTGCAGTGACGACGCCGCTGTTCACGCCTGCAGTGGGAGTGGCTGCAGCAGGTGCAGGCGGCGGCGCCGGCGCCGGAGGAACAGGCGCCAGGAGTTACGTCGATCCGCACACTTACGAGGATCCGAATCAGGCGGTGCGAGAATTCGCGCGCGAGATCGACGCCGGCTACATTACAATAGAGGCTATAATAGGTGAGTCGGCGAGTCTGAACTTTTTATTAAAAAAATGTCCAAGTCCGATGTAATCCAATGGTCGTGCTGTTGAATGTCCGACAGGTGGCGGAGAATTTGGCGACGTGTGCCGAGGTAAGCTTAAATTACCACCGGATGGACGTTCGGAGATAGACGTGGCGATTAAGACCCTGAAGCCGGGTTCAGCGGACAAGGCCCGCAACGACTTCCTCACGGAGGCCTCGATAATGGGCCAGTTCGAGCATCCCAATGTGATATTCCTCCAAGGCGTCGTAACCAAGAGTAACCCCGTTATGATAATTACCGAGTTTATGGAGAACGGAAGTCTCGACACTTTTCTGCGGGCCAACGACGGCAAGTTCCAAGTCCTTCAGCTAGTCGGGATGCTGCGTGGCATCGCTAGCGGGATGCAGTATCTCGCCGAGATGAATTACGTGCACCGTGATCTGGCAGCACGTAACGTTCTCGTGAACGCTGCCCTCGTGTGCAAGATCGCGGACTTTGGTCTCAGCCGAGAGATCGAGAGTGCAACAGAGGGTGCTTACACGACCAGGGTAAGTTTTAATCTCTGATACCTCGAGCATCCTCCTTTGCTTGAGGCCATCCACGACACAGGTAGAACACCTGTGGTCCTTGAGACTCTGAGCTCGCGGTAATAAAAGATAAATACTTGAAAGAAAGAAGCGGCACTAATTTTGGAAATGTTTATTCAGGGTGGTAAAATCCCGGTACGATGGACCGCGCCGGAAGCGATAGCCTTTCGGAAGTTCACGAGTGCCTCGGATGTCTGGAGCATGGGCATAGTCTGCTGGGAAGTGATGTCCTACGGCGAGCGACCATATTGGAATTGGTCGAATCAGGACGTTATAAAGTCAATTGAAAAAGGCTATCGACTTCCGGCACCGATGGATTGTCCAGAGGCGATCTACCAGCTGATGCTCGACTGCTGGCAGAAAGAGCGCACGCACCGGCCCACTTTTGCCAACCTGACACAGACCCTCGACAAGCTCATTCGCAGCCCGGACACACTGAGGAAGATTGCACAAAACAGGTAATCTAGTTTGAAATCACGTCCGCGCCTCTCGTGCGTCAATCAAACCCTTTACTCCAGAAACAGCCTCTGAAAGAACCGTCAAATAATCCGGAATGGAAGTCTGGTGGTGGCTGCCACCATCAGGCCTCTGACGTCTCCTCCCCCCCCCCCCACCCCCCTCGCAATCACCACCACGTTCACCATCATTACCAGTCTCATTACCTACAAAACATAAAGCACAACCATCGAACCCTGCCGCCTGAAAACCGCTACAAATCGCCTCGAAATTATCTCGCGTATTGCAACAAGTCCTATCGAGGATTCACGATCCTGCGAGAGGCAGAGAAATGGAGACCATGTCAAAATTGGAGAGAGGGAGGGCGGGAGAAAGTATAGAAAAAAAAATCAGAATATTTGAAGAAAAAAAGAATGTTGTACAGTCGCTCTGATTGCCACGAGTTGTTAGCCCAGTCGAGGCAAGCGTCGCTTTGCTGCCATACTCTTACTTCGTTTCCGTCTGTCTGCCCTATAGTATGAGGCGGTCATACCTACATACGTACAATTAATATTCTGAACTGCGTCTTAGGCATTCTGCGTATCTACGCACACCGCGCCGCAACTTATTCTTTCGCTCTTTTGCCCTCTCGCCCTCTTCTCCCCCCTCTCAGCCCCCTGGAGCCATCCGGATCATCCCCTATTTCCATTGGACCCATGAGCTCCATTATTACCATTATTGGTATCGGATATTCATTTGATGAAGGTAGCAGCACGTGTGCGCGGTGTCTCCCTTCCTTCACGCCCATGTCAATCTATGGAGAGCGAGGATTTGACGAGAAAGAGAGGAGAGAGCAAGAGGAGAAGAGGGGAGTATCCGCACGCACGATGCATTATTGTGCTCTCGGCAAAATGTATAAATATTCAGATACGACACGCACAAACACACGCACACACAAACACACGACTACAGCGGTTGCTAATTAATACGAAGAGCACAGGCGACGAGACTCAGAGTGGCGCACTCTGTGCCGAATGAAAACGAATCACGCACGTATATTGATTTTTCCGAATGTTTCTTGCAAATGGCAAACCTGATTGGCATTACTGGATGGTAAATCTGTATCGATATTTTCCATACCTTCTTTTCAAACGCTACTTTTCATAGCAACACAATGGCCGACCATACGAAAAATCTCAATCTGAAAGAGACGGACTTCGCAACAAGAGGCGGAAAGAGAGCGAGTGCAGAGCAGAGAGAAAGAAGGAGAATCGAAGGAAAGGCCTAGTCGTAGTCCTAGACCGTAGTCGTGCGAACACTCGACTGGCATTCGGAGTTGGCTTTATTATTTCGATGGCTTTTGGGCGCTTTCTATCATAACCATAACTCACCCATCACACTCCTTGCCATTTACACATCATATCCATCATCATCATCATCATCATCATCGTTCTCGTCATCGTCGTCATCATTTTCATTTTCGTCACATTATAAATATCCACACCCGAATAATCACAACCTGCATTTTCGTTTGCCTTTCCCTTTATTTTCTGGGCTAATTCTTTGTGGTTTTGGTTTTGTGGTGTCTTTGGTATCCGATCTGCTACCGACTACGCAATCAACTTGAACGCAACCTCCTACGCAACTTCTGCGCAACTCTACAACTACTATCCATCGCGACCGACTCAACTTCATCATCATCATCATCATGATCATCATCATCAACGACAACAACAACAACAAAAACAACAACTACCACCACCACATCAACATCAATAACAATTACAACGAACTCGCAACAATTACCACCATCAACTACTATCTACTCCTTTCCCATATCCTTACCACCTTCTCCTGAATTCCTGCAATTGATTCCGTCACAACATCAACAACAACAACAACAACAACAACAACATGAACAACAGCGTGAGGCCACCAGCACACAATCCGTACTATGTGACGAGTCATACGGCGGCAACGCAAGCGGCAGCGCAGGCTGTACAGGCCGCAGCGGCGGGTGCGGGTGCGGGTGCGATATCCGGTCCCTCGGTACCAGCAGGAGCTGCCACGACGGCGACTACTCGGTTTGTCGAAGTTCTGGCCCATCCGGTCGGTCACCAGGCGGCCCAGTCGACGTTAGCCGTTCCAGTAATGCCACCAGGAGCCGGCCGTACCTTACACTATCACACACACGCGGCCACTCACGCATTGCCACATCAACCGCCCCTGACCTACCCCAATTGGGTACCCTTTACTCACTTCGGTTAGACGAGCCAAGTCGACCCTCTGCGAGCAACGCACGCATATAATCGCAATTGACACTGCCAGAATTTAAGGATCTATAACTTTTAATTAGAAGTAATGGCTAGAAGAATATTAAGGAGCGGAAGGATCGCGAGAGCCGCTCCTCGAATCGTTCGAGTATCGTAGAGTTAGAAGCTGTCGATTAAATTCTTATCATAACATAATCTGTGTCAGCGCACGAGTACGTGAAAAACACAACGAAAAGTAATTTAGCGACTCTCGAAGAAGATTCGTCTATTATTAGTTATTAGTCTTTCACCGAGGGAGGGAATAACGCGCGACTGTCACGCTGATTATTATTGCGAATAAAACTCAGTCAATAGATTTCTCTTTAATGCAATCCTTCTTATCGTTAGTTCGTGTCAGTCTAATTATGCATATATTTATCTACATTTATTAGTATTATAAACACGCGTATCGCGAGAAGGCAGACGAAGAGACGCGATAACGCACGGTAGTCATAGACGATAAGGGACAGATTAAAGTCTCCCATTCACACGGTAGAATAGTATTTTTATACTTGAAGCAATTGCGATTAGCAACTCGGTAGTTTGGACGATGTCCCTCAGCAGCAAGGGGAAAAAAAAAGGGCGGGAAAGGAAGTAGATTCTTGTAATCGAGGACGCACCATAATGGACCAAAAAGATAAATAAATTGGACAATAGATTTATGACTAATCGAAATTCTTGGATTTTCGAACTTTGGCTTCTCCTAACCCGTTATATCTTTCTTCCAGCTCGTTCTCTCGACTTACTTCGTTGCCGTCAATTAAAATAGAATTAGGATCACGTTTCCCAATGAATTCAGTGAGTTGCTCACACTGCTTGTTTTTCTTAAAAAAATATCAAAACTTTCCACGCCGTTACGTCTCTAACGAAAAGAAAAGAATAGAGCGCAGCATCAACGACCACCGACTCAAGATCCAAGGCTGCACGCGCGGCCCTCGCTTTTCTAAAAAGAAAGCGAATGCGAGTGAAAGAGCGAACGAATGTCAGAGAAGGAGAGAGACCATAGAAATAGAGAGTAGAGACATACTCCTAGGAAAGTCTGCCATTGTCAATGGTCTATTGCCAATTTTAACGTGGGATAAATCAATGGAAACCAATTCATTAAGCGAAAAAGCCTTGGCAATGGAACAATTTTCCTACGGGTAGTCAGTGAAGTAACGCGAAGGAAGGGAACTCAAAAATTCTTGCACTCTTGCTAACTACGCATCAGCGGACAAACACGACACAACACAACAGAACATAAGAAAACAGAACAAAAAAAAAGAACAACTAGGAAGAGCACAAATTGCAAAGAAATGACGCGCAGATGTGGCCTCTCCATTGCACTAACAAATGCTAACGATTGTCAGAATCAGAGAAAGGGGTGCACCGCCCCCACCCCCACCCGCCACGTCAGCGTCCAACGTGCATTTGAGAAAAAGGTAAAAAAAAAAAGAGGCACGGCGCTATAGCCGAACTGTATAAACGTTACGTAAGAAACGATGCCGGGGCCAGTGTCGATCTGCTTTTCCGTATGAGAAAATTCATTGACGGCACGCGTGGCTGACTCCCATTGTCAGTCTCTTGTCGGGAAGATCGCGGCTGCTCTAAATATATGTAACGTCGATCCGTCCCGGCCTCGCTCGTTTCCAGCGTAAATAAATAAATAAATAACGGATTGTGATTCTACCCCAAGTAGAGGAGACACACAGTATCTTTGCTAATGCTTGTCAAACCCCTTTAATAATTAGTTGGTATTACGCACTGCCTGCTTGATAAGCACCCAAACTCTCCCTATATATTCTTATATCCCCACTACCTATGCGTGTACATATGTAAACGATCCATCTGTGACTAACTACTACTCTACCACCACCACCACCCCCACTACTACTACTACTACCACAACATTATTTTCATCGTCATCTCCTCCGTCATTCACCCCCGGTACCTGTTGATTTGAGATTAACAGAGTTGAACCGTAATCCCGATAGAATGCACGTGGCATTGAGCTCGAACCATTTTTACTTTTAAAATATTTCACTAGATAGACTATCTATCCTTGCTGGTAAATTTAAATAAAGAAGGGCTCCTATGCTTCGTGTATGCGTTATCTACGGTAGACGTAAAAAATTTACTACAGTCCCAAATACTATCGGTCATCCGTCATTACGATCACCATTGTCACTGTATCATGATCGCAATTTGAAAAGTGACCACACGAGGTCGTCCAGTATGTACAGTCCCATCCGTAGATTGATGCATCCATGACGAGTGACTCAGGAAACTCGTAATATATCCCGAAAATGGAAGGGATGAAAAGCAAAAGACAGTCGAGATGCCGGCTGCGCTGGCTTAGAGTAAAACCATTAAAACCAGTGAAACTTAGAGTCTATCCTGTAGGAGAAGTCTGCGTGTGTCACGAGTGCCTGTTGACTTCGAACCCCCGAGAAAGTCCTTGTACAGTATCAAAGCGAAAGATCTGAGAGATGTAAAAATTGACAATACCGAAGTAAAGGAGGAGAGTAGAGTCCTCGGATGGAAGAGCGACGCGTATCGGCGTTAGAAAAATTGCCATTGGAATTAACTTGATTTAATTCGCAGGGGTACGAATCCATTGGCGCCGGACGCAGTGGACCTCACGCAACTGACTTCGGTCAGCGAGTGGCTGGCCTCGATCAAGATGTCCAGATACACGGAGAGCTTCGAGAGGGCAGGCGTTACGACCCTCGAAGCAGCAGCGCGCGTCACGGTCCAGGAACTTACGGCCCTGGGCATCACCCTGGTCGGCCACCAGAAGAAGATCATGAACAGCGTGACGGCGCTGCGCGCCCAAATGTCCGCCACGTCTCAGGGCTTCCTCGTATGAGGATCAAGCTTCGGGACTGGACAGAGCCATATAAAACTAGGGATATCGGAAGGCTAGGAAGTACCGAACCATCGCAAGAAAACATTCCAGAGGGAAGTGAACGCGAGATGGGCGGAAGGGACCGATCGAGATGAGAAAACCCGAGTGGAAAGATGCAGCATCCCTGAACGGCCTAACGACGAGGGGTCGACAGGTTGCGCGAAGACTCACCTGGTCCCTTCATCGACAGGCACGACGACAACCGCAACGAACAATATTAGTAATATTGTGATATTCAAAATGACGTCTACGATCGTCCTGATACCGATGCTCCTGGTGGAAGAAGCCGTGCACTTGCTCAACGACACAATTCAATCTTTTACTAGCCACGGGATGGAAGAAGCAGAGAGAGCGAGAGAGCGAGAGAGAGAGAGCACATGGTGTAGGTGAAGAGGCGAAGAGGGAACGAGTGTGCGTGTATACCTGCGTGAGCGTATGTGCGTGTAAAGGAGAGAGGGGGAGGGGAGGGAGGCAGGGAGGTTAAGGTAAAACGTTGAAAAGAACAAGATAGGTAAGGACCGCAAGACAATCGCCTTACGTCCTATTCGTGATACGTATACCGCATTTATACATAACTGGTGGAAGGCGCGTATAGTTATACGTCGACTGGTGAATTCCCGTCTCAGGGGAGGCACGTGGGACATTTAGAGAACTAAAGAGGATCATGTGCCAATGCGAGAAATTATTGGATGCTTCGCTCGAGCCCTTGAACCTGCCGAGGCTCCGCTCCGAGGGAGGCAACGCAATATGGAAAATGAAATTTGACAAAGAATTGGATTGTCTCGAAATATGCTGCTACAGGCTGCGGTTGCGCCGAAGGCTTTTGCTAAATGCTATATACGTGCGCATGTTGATCGTGACTATCAAGTCTCTATATACATATATAAATTAATAAATATGTATATATAAATAAAGAATGGATGACTCAATCGGCAACAAGAATCGATAAGGAGTTACGGTCAGGGAGTAGAGAGGGAGGTCTAGATGGAAATTGAAAGGATCTTAAGGACGGGCAGTTTAGTAATAAAGAATATGGCGAAGGCGTAATTCAATGAAAGGATGCAAAAATGAATTTCAAAAGAAATGCGTCTCTCCGCGACACCAACATATCAGCAGGCATGTTAAAATAAAATGAACGAATGCTCACGTGATTTGGAAAAATATGCAGCCTCGTGGCCGACTTGAGCATCAAAGGGTTAGCTTGAGGTATAAATATTAATATTAAAACGTAATAAAAGGGCAACAAAGAAAAAAAAAAGGATAAATACATGGCACAGGATCTCGCATCGCGTTCGACCGTGCGAATCCCGCGTTGCGTGGGAAATAAGGAATGGTAGAGCCAAGATGGAAGGAGGAGAAACACATGTGTGATAAAATGACACATGCACATACGTACGCGTACATAATAACACGTTAGCAATTACTTTTCTACAGAATTCATTAACGACTCTATTCATTACACGATAAAGCTACGTCCATTCCGATATACCTTAATTGTAATAGGAAGAATTTTTGTAGAACGCGCGTGAGGAAAGTTGAGAAATTGTTTAACGGAGAAGGAAGGACGAAAGGAGAAAAAGAAAGTTGAATATAATCGGTGATGAATTAGCGCCAATCTAAAGACTGTTTCCCTCATTGTCAGATATATGTATTTCCGAAAGACCTCAGAGAGGAAGCGACACTCGAAGCTATTGACGCGTAGAGAAGGAACGAGAAATGGCCCTGGGGATGCGTGCAAGTGCAGCGCGTACCTTTGTCCGGCTTTCAGCCTTTGTTCTCGAATTGCAACAATTTATGCTAGTAATAGATTATTGAGATGAGGGAGAGAGTATTAAATCGAGAAACGAAGGAGGTAGGAGCGGGCGAGAGTATAAGAGAGTATATAAGGGAGAAAGTTAGAGTGCGAGAGTGAGAGAGAAAAAGATAGAAAAAGTGAAAGATAAAGAGGCCGAGCAAAAGCCTGCCGATCGGGCCTCTTAGGAAAAGCAAGGAATTATAAAGAACCTAAGGAAGAAAACGCTAACAGGAAATGGCGACGATTAAGAAGCAATAAGTGAATACACGCAAATGCAGATTTTTATATAGAGAATGTTAAAAAATTTCAGAAGATATTAATTATCGATAGCGCTATCTTCCTAAATGTTCGTATTAAAAGATTAAAAAAAGAAATCGATAAGAATACAAAGTAAGAAGGAAGCTCAGCCACCTGGGGATCCCTTCGCCGGACAACGCCGACAACGTTCATCCTTCATTCCTTCTGTCACCCTCGTTCTCAGAGATGATACACTCACTCCCTGTCATCGTCATCGAAAAAAGCAAAGTATACTCGCGACGTCAACGGCGAAGGAATGCCCAGGAAGTTGAGGAAAGTTTTATGAATTTTGAGCTGTATCTATATGTGTGTCTAGCGGCAACAGGCGAGAAAGTAACAAGGTGTGCGTGGGTGTGCGTGGACGTGCGTGGATGGGCGTGTGTTCGTGAATAGACAAAAATGTAGCAATGGAAAGAAAATTTGGGTGAATGCGATTAAAAGTTTTGAACGAGTGGACCGAGTCAAAGTTAAGAGTCTTCCTTTTGGTCTCCATGCGACGTCGCGATATTAATGACCCTTTTGTTTCCGCATTCCGAGAAAACCGAAACTCGACAGTGCATGCGTATGAGTGTGCAAGCTTGTGAGAATGCCTGGAAAATTGAGAGCAGCGGGGAAATGTACAGGATGTTTGACGTTTCAAAATTTTCGATTGCATTCCGTGGCAGATATTTTAGGTATCTCGTGTGCGCCTGCTGAGTCTGTTGGCGCAAAACCGAAGAGATTGTCAGAAAAAGTGTAGCCCGACGAACGGATGCGTGAAAGAAAAAAAAGAAGCAAAAGTGTAAGGCTGAAAGGGTCAAAGAGCAGAGGAGGATATTAAGAAAAAGAATCAAAAGTCTGAAATTCGTGCGCCTGTCCCGATAGATGAACTTTGATGAATGATTGATAAGGGGCGCGGCCGGGGACGGTGGGGGGAGGAAGGGGTTTAAGGATGGGACGATCATAGGAGGAAGTCCGTAGAAGAACGAGATCGTTCGATGCCACAGACCTTTTTTTTTAATACTTAATTCCTTAACGATTAACGCCTCTGTACTACTATTTATTAAATGAAAAACTTATTTATTCTTTATAGATCTGACTAAATTAATAATCTTTTAGTTATCGTATATAAGTTATCTATTTACTGTTATATGCGAGGACGTACTTTTTTTTAGAAGCTTCGTCGCCTCGCTTTCGTTCTTCTACTTTCAAAACGGCGGAACAATAAATAAAGGGTCGGATTTTCGGAAAATCCTCTCCCGTGTAAAAGTCGAGCGATCTTAGGGTGACGAATAACGTATAGCGAGGGCAACGAGTCCGATGACGTGCTCGAGTCGATAAATCAGCAGCTCCATCAGCAATTAGTTAAATGTTAATAGGTCTAAGCGAAAGAGCGGCACCCAAGGTAGACAGCCGAATTTTCGAAATGCCGGAAGAAATTAATAAAAGAAAGGAAGCAAGTTCTGAAAGGAACCAAAACGGGAGGCACACGTCGAAGCGCGATCGAAGCCAAGCAAAGGGAGAAAGAAAGAAAGAAAGAAAGAAAGAAAGTATGCGTGAACGTGAATGCGAGAGAGAATGAGACAAACTGTCGACAAATTTTGGAATGTCTCTAAAACATTTTTCCTATGGTGTTGTCAAGAAGATGTTGAATGTACATAAGATATAATAAATAACATACCTTATACGATGTAAAATGGATTCTTATGAGATTTTATTCAGCGTCGTCATATTCCAAAGTTCTTACAATCCGTCGGACGTTAATCTATTATTCTATCTTATTATTGTCCTGTTGCAACTCCAGACCAAATAAGATCCTGGACCTATCTTCACGTCTTCCGTTATTAAGCCTCACAAGGTGCGTGCAGAATGTGCGCAGACTGGAAGCTGCACCGCAGCCCGGAAGGACTCGGAGTCTCGTATCAATCTAACGAGTAAGATGTGCCGAGTATGCCGCAACTTTAATTAAATATCTAACCATGGATGTATAGTCGGCATGTAGTCTTGTTGCGCGAATATCAAGTTTTAAGAAGGTAAGACCCATTCGTCTCTGTGTTACTGTACTTAAAAGACAATTCCTAAGCTAACCAAATAAATTCTCTTTTTTAGGTCTCCTGCATCCCCTCGCTGCAGATGCAACTCTTGCGCGTCCCGGCAACAATTGGAGATCTCCTCTGGCACGATCACAGGAAAAATAATTAAAGGGAGTATAATCGAGACTCGTGAAAAAGTAAAAAATGTGAAAATGCTTGATTATCCTATAAAGTGAGAAGCAGGATTCTTAAGAGCACGATGCTTTGCTGTATCCCTGCTGGCTGAAAGTTTGCGCACAGTTAGAGGGAGGATGGCGCCTCACGCTCGAACAATTCGATCGGTTGGAGAGAGTGAGATAATCTCGGCCGGCGAAGACGAAGTCCCGTCGGAATCAGACGTGGGCCTCCACAGAGTTGTTCACCAGAGGCTCGCTGACTTCAGCCGTAGGACCTACGACAGCAGTGCTGAAAAATTCATTCCACTGTACGTTACTTAATCGACTTGAGTTTACCTGTAAGCAGCCTCAATACCAGAGGGATTAATGAGATATAAAGAAGAGTAAGTTGGGATGATAAAGCTACAACCCTAGATAGATAGAGAGAGACTACCGAATCTATTTCCTACGAAGAAAGAAGGATTGAAAGTGCGTCTAAAAGATGTTTAGTGAAGCTAACGGATCCGGTGATAAGCCTGATTGCTCTATGGATATAAAATATATAAATACGTTAATCCTAAGTCGTGCGGTTAATTTATATTATATTCGATTAAAAAGTATCACGAGGTAGAATAATTAGACTCGCTCGTTTGTTATTTTTGCTTAAGGAATGGTTAGTAATAGATAACAAAATAGTATTACCCAGTTCCAAGCGCCAAAATCGTAGCTTCCTCTACCAAACTCATTTGGTCAAGGTTGTACCTACATCAATGACGGATCATCAATCATATACTGGTGATATCTTGATAACGATTGGACAAGAGGAATTTCTTCCGAGCTGCCTTTTTTAGTTTTCAGACACTCATAGCGAGGAGTGGCGATAAGTATAATATAACTCGAGGGTTCTGGGATTATTTTTTGGGAATGCGCAATGAATCAACGATGCTCCCGTAGCTTCAATTAAATTCTTTCTTTCTCATCTCCACCTCTCACTCTGATACCTTGACGATTTCTTTCTTTTTTGTTTCTTTTTCGCTTTTTCAATTGGACGGCCCAAAGGGCCCATCCAATCTCACTGCAACACGATCTCCACCGAAATGAGCCTTCTCTCATTTGAATACGTTTTATTTTATGCAACGTAATATTTACATGGCATGAAAGCGTTACATACATATACACTATGTACAGTTAAGTAGAAAAGTATAATTAGACTAGAAAGGAATTATTTGCGGAATGTCTCGGAATTGATAAGGCTCGCCATTAAATACACGTACAGGCTGCGTCGCGACGAATCTTTTCTTAGCGCCTTGGATTCTTCGCTGTTGCTTTTCTTAGGATACCTTATTGTCTGTTCTTAAAGTAAAGCATCGCGTCGTAGTGGTACGATGTCACGGTGTAGGAAAAAAAGAAAAGGGAAAGAGAACCGCCATCTTTCAGCTTCCTGCCTCTAACTTATTTCAGTCACCCATCAACGCCGTTTAACGCGAAATCGAGGAAGAAGAGGCTTCTGGAAACATGGAAATCTCCGGTGCTACCTGAGAATTGCAAGAGGGGCGCGCTGGACCACCGAGTCTGCGCTTACGTTACTCGAAATCCAAGGCGCGAACAACTCGTGAGACTATCGTGAAAGTAAGTGGAGTGAAACTATTTTCACTTGAAATCCCAATGCAAGAAACGTGAATCGCTTAGCAGCTTAAAGTATCGGGAGGAACTTAAAAGAGCAGCTACAGGGAAGAGGAATGACGAAGTGATTAATCCTATGGACTACGTCTCTCTCTCTCTCTCTCTCTCTCTCTCTCTTTAACTAAACTACGAGTCTCAAACTCTCTTCTCCCTCTCGTTCTCCCACTCTCCGAGAGCGCAGCCTGCGCGTAGGCATAGACAAGTGGAAGCTACCGGAAGCTCTTTCCGGCCCGTGCGCTCTCGATGCAGGAGCACCGCGACATAGAGGAAAAAAAGTAGATCCAAGGAGATGAGTAGAGACGAGAGCTCGGCAAAGTCGGACTACGAGATACCTGAAGAACGAGAGCCAGAGAGTCCTGGGGAATCGAACTCGGTCTCGTCTGGCCATCGCTGGGCCGCACTGCCCAGGAGAGTGTGTGTGTCTTCGTCGCAGAGTCTCTCGGGAAAGGTGACACCGTCTCCAAAGCTGCAACCCACACGACCCTCGGTTGTCTATTTGGTTTTTTTTTTTTTTTTTCAAATCAAGAGCCATCAATATTCATACCGAAACTGGTTAGGCCAACTAGGCAAATCTCTACGAGCCAGATGCACAATACCTTTTCTAAGGCAAACGGTTGCGTTACGCGCGTCGACGTATCGATGCACAGGTGTACTGGCACCTCCAACCGTCTTCTCTCTTTTTTTGTTGCGACAACAAATAGACATGCTTTGGCACTCTGCTTCGAGACGAGCGTTACTCTAGGGCCACGGGACAGCTTTATCAGGATTTACAGAAAAGCATTACTCATTCTCATCAAGATATACGAGATATAAAAAAAAAAAACACTAGATACGTTTGATCGCATCCTTCTTCTTCTTCTTCTTTTTCTCTCTCTCTCTCTCTCTCTCTCTCTCTCTCTCGATAGCGTTTACGTGCTCTTCATGCTTTGTCTCTCTTTCTACGAGTACGAGGAAAGCGAAAGTACGAGGAGGAAAGGAGTAAGGTTTTTCACTTTCTTTTTTCCCTCCTTAGTGGCTCGAGGGATTCTTCGCGTTAACGTTGTCACTGGTCGACATTGCGTTCGTCCATGGCTTTTCTTCTTAACGCACTGTCGGGCACAATGAGGATTCTCTCTCCGTGATCCATCGTTCCGTCGATGGTTTCGTCGATCGTTAGCGTTAACGGCCGCAGACACTAACGAAAGGAACTACGGCGCCATGTACTAACGGGTACAGTGACAAGGTGCAGAATAAGAAAGAAAGATAACTCGAGGAAACACAGATTGATTTCTACGAGAGAGGCACATTCACAATGAACTTGCGTTGTGCATCGGCGAAACGTTTCGTAAGAAACTATAATAAAGAAAGCCAGAAGGTGAAGGATAGGATTTTGGATTCGGCATGCATCATGCAACCTTGTTCAATGCGCAAAATCCTTACTGCGGAACTCGTCGAAGGAGTTCGGCTTTGCGACAGCGTCAAATTCACGTGACAAACTCATGCGGTATCCCAGCGGAGTTCCGTAGTAAAGAATTCACCAGCTCCGATCACGCAATTGCGCTAGTACTTTAATTTTCTGACCTGTTCTGAGTACTGCCCATGGAGTCGTAAGTATTCGGACCACCCTGGTGTTGAGAGCGTACGGGAAAGATCACTCCGTTCCCAAGACTAGAACACATTCGTGCCAACCCCCCCCCCCATTCAACCATCAAAATACGTAATTGACAAGAGTAACTAATGCTATTAATTTAGTGGCCTTTTCTTTTATTCAAAGAGCAATACCGGCAAGTGTGTCTCGAGTGAAAACTAATGTGAACGTTCGTGCGCTTGTTCGGATGGCAAACCGTGATTCCATGTGCAATGATTTGTAAAGAGAGCCGTGAATTTCCTCTAGGTACGGACAATTGTTCTTGATTTTATTTTAGTTCTTTTTCCTTTCCTTTCAAACGGTTGACTAATCGGCTAATAATTGATCAGCTGTCGTATTTACGCATTGTCGTTCCTTTAGCCATTACTAAATATAAAAAAGATACAGAAACATCAAGATACGATTGACGTTTCAAGATGTATGTAAATACAGGACTATCCAGCTGCAGCACAACAGTCACATCCGATTGCTCTTGGATAGGCCTGTATAGACAATGTATAGACAAGTGCACACGATAAAAGTAGAAAATGTAGAGACAGAAACAAAATTATAATAGATACGTGAGGACATCAAGCCGATAAGAATAAAGTAAATGCACGATAATATTATGCAAAATAAAAGTGCAAGGTGAAGGAATGGCGGATAACGAATAACTAATTCATTATTAATTCCTATTGATGCTCGACGTGTGTTTCAGGGAACTCTCGGTACTTTTTCGCTACGATCGAATCGGAAGTAAGGCGAATGATGTCGCGCGAATTTGCACACTCATTTTTATCGAAGGTACCCAAACGCTTCGTGTAAGTCGGTATTGTGCAGTTGGCTCAGATTCAGTACAGAGTCGTTAGAGAATTCGTTTGATTGGCCGCGAGAAATGTGAATTCCGAATTAATTGTGCAGATAAAGAAAGTAAAGTAGCGTGATTTTGTCCTACCTAGTAAAAATTGGAAGGAACCAAAGTCGCGAATCGTCGCCAAAGACTTCTTGAAAATTATTGTATTTCCCAAGGCTGAAGCCATCCTTGTCCTTTCCCGTTCTGAACATGGGTGGCCTGAATGCCTCTGTAAAAGTGAATCAAAGCGAGAATAAAATGAAATTGAGGGGAAAAGTATCGACTGAGGTTCTTCAGACTCACCAAGCGTTGATCTGTTGTGCAGTATTAGGTAACAATGGTAGAGGAAGAGAGAGGTGAGGCTAACCGCGAACATGAGCGCGACAAAGAACAAGAATAGCAGATGAAACCTACCCATTCCCTCCAATTCACCCTGTCGAAAGAAACGTTCCTTCGTTAAAATTATCGCCTTTTCTGGCTGCTACCAAAGTTGACACTTGTCAGCGAATTCATAATCATCCGTAGTGCGTACCTTCCAAAAACGTATAAAGTATTGCAAGGAGGTCGCTGCGATGTAGACGCAGTAAAGGAGGGCATAAGCCAGGAACAACATGAAGAACTTGTAATTGTGGAAACCCACGCAATTGTTCACCCAAGGACAGTGGTGGTCCATTTTGAGAACGCAGGTCCCGCAGACGCTACAGTGATGCGCTCTGTCTGGCTTTATTAGAACGCACTTCTCGCAGAACCGTATCGCTGCAAATGTTACATCAGGTAATACTAAATGGGGTGCTTCGGGTCTGTGTGGCGTCATCGAGAAGCTGACTAGAAATTTTCAAACTCGTGAGGCGTGAAATTGCCAAAGCGAGAGTCTCTGTAAAGCAAGACGAAACTCCGTCGAGTATCGATAAATATTAATTACCTCCTTTGATAGTTCGGTTTGTTACTGGAAGATCCTGAGCGAACCTCTCGAGTACCTGTCTCTGTGCCTCGTCGCTCTCGGCATGGAGCAAATTTTCCATTTCCGTGGCCGGTATTTTGAACTACAAAAGATTCGTATATCATTAATCGAAAGGAATGTTTAAAGGCGGATTTGGGCTGCAAATTACGACGACAGGCGGACGTTTCATGCGCACTCGTTTCGAAATCTTGCCAAGACCCGCGCTCGATTTCTTCGAGCTTCAATACCGCCATTCGAAAATAAACGAATTCATAGCCAGACCGTAAATCAGACCGGGGCTTATTGCAATAACAGGAGGATTCGAAAGCTGCCAGAAAAGTCAAAATATTCCAAATTGCGACTCGTAGGCGTATTCGAGATAAATCAAAATACGTAGGTAGTCAAATAACGAAAATTATATTGCATTTTGTTTTATATTTCGATGCCATGCCATTGCGACTACGATTTTCATTAGTCAAGCTAATCTTTCAAGTGGCTTCGCTTTATACACAATTTTTGTTAACCTGAAAATGACGCAAGTAATCGAAATATTTGCTTAATTTCCGATGGCAATAAGCATATTACTGAAAATGCAAGTTAACGATTGAGATATGGAATAACCCGATTCTCACAAATTTACTAATTATTTTTTTCGTGAACAAGAATGACGATTTTGTTGAGCGACTTATTTTGATTACACACTTTGAATAAAAGGAAGGCGATATATCATTAGTAACGAATATTTATAAATTTTCTTACCTTATCTGGAACTCCTACCAAGTCTGTGAATACAGTCTGCCAGTACGACCATAAAAACAGCAGGAACAGGATGTGAAAGAAGAACAGGTAGAAAGCTGTCAACAGAAGAAATGTGCCTTTTAATAGACAAACATACACAACTTTAATTTTAAAAACCTTTACCTTTCTGAACGTAGCTGTCTATTGTATCTAGAACAGAAAGACATTGGCAATCAGATATTACAGCATATTTGTAGACAACATGTCGATATTACGGATGTACTAAACAATGCGCGAGAGAAAATGTAAACATTCGAGAAAATGACTTGTTTAAAATGCAGTGGATGTCCACATGTTCTTAAAAAAATTAATTACATGCACTGAAATATGTATTAGGATATTACATTGATTACATTGAAAAAAGAATTACATGCAGAACGAACGAGTGACCGAGTCGTAGAAAGAGGAAAGGGAGAAGGAAGATTAAGAGAGCGAAGGTGCTGAAAATGAAGGAAACACAAAGTGCCGAAGGAGAAGGCGATTAAAAGAGAGTGAAAGGAAGAGTGACGCACTGAGAACGAACTCAAAATAATGTGTTTTGTATATAGTATAGTTGCGAAGTAGTGTAATAATATATATAGCTTACAATAACAGAGTTGCACCACATAAGCGTAGTACGACCAGAAGACGATTGTCAGGATAAAGATAACGGGTATCCACTTGACGGCCTTCAAGCACCACCAACACGAACCATTCGGATTACCCATTCTAAAACTGTAAAAACTACCACCTAACGAAAATCCCTGTGTCCTGGGGCCTCTTTATCTGGTGCACGCGGCCATGCTTTCACTCAACAAATCCCATTCTGCAGGGGAAAACCACACGAGATGTCCATTCGCTGCGGAAACTCATTCCACAGTAAACAGTCGAAGTAGTGTGGCAGCTATCGAATCCACCAATTGGACATGTCGCTACTCCTATCTGTGGCCCTGGTTCAGCACCGACTAAATCTCCACCACGCAAGCGTCCTGGCTCGGTTTTCAAAAGCCACCATTTGCTTTCACATCCTCGAGCCAGATATTCTATGCTTAGACTTTGACTTCTTTCCAATTTTCATGCGCCACGTGCTTCGACCTTTGCATAGAATTATACTGACGTACGTTTACCGTGAATTCAGATATCGAGATTGGGCTTCGTTGCCAATATTCGTGTTGCGAGCCGGCACGAGCAGCAAATGTTTTCGTAAAATGGTGGACGCATTGGCATAGAAATAGGGCGACCACAGTATCAGGCAGGTTGTCGTCCATGTCAGCGTTCATAACCTGAGACGTAAGGGGAAAATTCAATATAGCAACCAGCGCCACCTATATAACTTCTATTTACGTTCACGATTCGACCAATGACGTACTAGCATTTAATGACTGTGATAATGGCCGCTATGCTCAGAAAATAAGATGCCAGAAGTAGTTCCCTCTAAACGATAGTCTCTGCTGGGATGGCGCCAGTTGTCGAGCAGAAATCGTCCTCTTACGCCCGCGACCTCAGTCACGCCAGTAGTTGAACAACCAGTGCGTGAGCACATACGGTAAAGACGAAAGTGGGTGTGACCCGTATGTACCCGTCAGTCAAGCCACATCGAGCGCCCGGCAGCAAGAACGCGAGGTAATCTTTCATTTTTTTCTCTGTGAAAATAAATAGTTCGGCTGTATGGCCTGGTAAGGAAAAGTTTTATTTACGCAATAATTTAACGGAGAAAAATCAGTGCCTCAGTCGTCACGTGGAGAATTTAAATATATATTGAGCTTTTAACGATATCGTGCTTTCCGAATGACAAATGTCACTGTGACTTATCTCGGACTTTGAATCAGTAGTGACTCAGGTTACACCTGATTACAGTGCACTAATTATTTACCGATTGGACTGTTTGTTTCAGTATACTTCGAAGCAGTGAAAAACAATGTCGCAGCAACAGTATTATCCTTTCAAGGTAAATAAGCATATAGCACTATAAATTGCACTGACCCACTTTCTCCCGTTATCGTGTTATTTGATATTAATTTTTTTTTTTCCCTCTTAAAGCCTTAATATCGACTTTTCAGCACTGTTATATTTATTTTGAAATTCTTCCGATTATAGTGTACACCAACGGTGTACCCTGCAGAGCCTTTCGATGCTAACACGGATGCCGCTATTCTTCGGAAGGCGATGAAAGGCTTTGGAACCGATGAGAAAGCCATCATCGACGTCCTCACTAAACGTGGAATAGTTCAACGACTTGATATTGCCGAGGCTTATAAATCCCTTTACGGAAAAGATCTGATCAGTGACCTCAAGAGCGAGCTCACTGGAAAACTGGAGGACGTGATGGTCGCTCTTATGACTCCTCTGCCGCATTTCTACGCCAAAGAATTGCACGATGCCATTTCCGGTTTAGGAACCGACGAGGAAGCAATTGTCGAGATCCTTTGCACATTGAGCAACTATGGCATCAGAACCATCGCTGCATTCTACGAGAATCGTAAGGGCTTGACTAATCTGAATTCAGTTAATACAACGCTTCGTTCGTTTGCAATTTTTAGAACGCTTGTACATACAATCGGATCGATGAAGAGCAGCGCCCTTTCTTTACCCACCTGCCTCGTTCTTCTTTTCTTTTCTTTTTCTCAGCCACTTACTCGCACGCTTAATCGTCTATCGTATGACTAAGATTCTATATTTACATGAGTAGACATCAGGATAACAGTGATGTCATCACTTTTAATAATACAACTAACTCACCCACTTCCAACTACTACTACTACATACACCGTCAAGGTCCTGCTCACGTCACGGTTCTACATTGCAACACAGAATATCTCTAGTGACGTTTCACCACACATGTAATAATCTGCTTGTGTCGTGTGCGTAATACATTCCTAGAATATCATACATTCTTAAAAAATTCTCATGCCTCAATTTAAGAAAAATAATGAAGGAACTCTCGATGCTTGTTGAAATTTAAAGATTATTAAATGATTCTATCACGGTGTTTAGCAGGATTATTAATAGTTAATCGAAAACATTTGTGTCTTTCATTTAGTCTATGGAAAAACTCTCGAAAGCGACTTGAAAGGCGATACTTCCGGGCATTTCAAGAGATTGCTCGTTTCGCTCTGCCAAGGGAACAGGGACGAGAATCAAGGCGTGGATCAGGCCCAGGCCATCGCCGACGCTCAGGCGCTCTACGAAGCGGGTACTTCCTTTTCTTTATCCTTGTCTTTCGCATTTCCCGAGTTTCGTTCTCGTAACCAATATCTCACGCGCTAATCTGCTTATTATTATTACAGGCGAAAAGCAGTGGGGAACCGATGAGTCACAGTTTAATGCAATCTTAGTGTCTCGCAGCTATCAGCAATTGCGACAAACTTTCATCGAATACGAAAAGATTTCCGGTCACGATATCGAGGTCTCTATTAAAAAGGAATTTTCCGGAAGCATTGAGAAGGGTCTCCTTGGAATTGGTGAGTAAATCGGTAATGCTTTTGCATTGGAAATATGCATAATGCATTCTTTACTTCTCTCACGTTTCAGTCAAATGTGTTAAGTCCAAAGTCGGATATTTCGCTGAACGTCTTTACGCGAGTATGCACGGAATCGGTACCAAGGATAAAACTCTCATCCGTATCATAGTGTCTCGTAGCGAGATTGACCTTGGTGATATCAAAAAAGCCTTCGAGGAGCGTTATGGAAAATCTCTCGAGAGCTGGATCGCTGTTAGTATTTTAATATTTTGTATTTTCTTATTGTTTTTCCATTTAGATTTTCTGAATCTTTCTTTCTTTGGACATTCGAAAGTTCTGCAGGGATGAAACTGGAGGAGTTAACTGTTTCATATGTTCCAGGGCGACACATCTGGCGATTACAAGAAGGCACTACTTTCTCTCGTTTCGACATAAACTTCATAAAAAATCCACTCTCTCATCCTAACGCTACTCTGAGCTTTGAATTGTGCATTTGTTACTCTATATCTTCTTGTCGTATAATTTCTAGATTATTGCCGTTCGCTTTAAAGACTCTTACTGATTTCTCATTTGATTTAATTTATACCTGATACAGTTATCATATTGCAACAGTATTACTGCCACTTAAATCTATGGAAGAGCTTCGGAGACAAATAATATTAATAATTCATAACTACTGCGATACATCAATTTCAGTATATGAATATACAAGAATCTCATGGCACCGATATCTCAAATGTTTTTGTAGAGTTCACTAGAAATGATGACAAGCATATTGAGAAATGTTGGGAGTTGCTTGTTGTGTGTTACTGTACATGCTTCAAACATTTATGTGTTTTTTACTCTGACGTTATATTGCACTGAAGAAACTCATGCGTGACACGACTTATGTCAAACTAAAAAGTCTTTTGGTCAATTCCTACGTGAAAACTATGGTGAACTTTGTGTAGAAGAAGTCAGTAAATTTTTATACGCTTTGTCATGAATGCTCGCGCTTCTCTGCGATCCGTCATGTCTATCGCGTGATACGCAATGTGTGTCTACACTTTTCTAGCTTAGGCAGAGTGGATACTTTTTTTACGACAATATATTATTTTTCGAATCTATTTACACTTTTGCATAATTTTTTACATGCGAATGATGAAACACCGAGCTAAGATTTGCCTCGTCGAGTCTCTTGTTCTTAGATGCGGGCTTGTTCCTTATTATACATACATGCATTCTTCGGCATGTATACAAAAAAAAGATTGATGTCCTAACCCAATGAAATCTAATGACAGGGGGAGGGAAGAATTTATTGTATGCTAGCTCATGTACACGTTGTTGTTTGTCAATTTAAGAGGCATTTTATTATTTTGTTAACACATGTATAACTTACTGTTAGGCTATACTATATTATTCACAGCGCCGATGTATGACATCTATGAATGTAAATAAAGAAAAAGGCCAGAGGACTCAATTGAAAAGGAGCGGCTCTGATTTCAATGAGGAGTTCAATAGTAAAGTCCTTTTCTCAGTTCTTCTCTCTTCTTTATTTCGTTATGATTTCAGGACGATATCTCTGGAGATTATAAGCGGACGTTAGTTGCCCTGGTAACCGGATAGCTAGCCTCATCACAGAAACCGACGGTGCCAACTGAATCCGTTATTACGAGTAGAATTAGGCATGGATGTGACTCTATACTTGATCGCTGTCTGCGATGATTCCTTCAGGAGTAATCTAAAATTTGTAGAAAATGGCTTTAAATAAGAAATAATCGATAATTATGCATTTACGATATATCAAGTTGTTCTCTTTACTTGGAATAGAACTGATATCTGCGGCATCGTAACAGTCTTAACGGCGTGTGCCACAAATTTACTGCCTGTCAATCTCATTAACATAATTCTTCTGTGAACACGATGGACCGAGAATTCTCCTGCAGCTCCCTTGAAGCAATAACCACCCTTCTCGTCGATTTGCGATGTCAATTCGTTTACAATTATGATCTAAAAAAAACAGGCAAATCACTCTTCATAATGGGTCATTCAATCTTTGTTACTTTTATCGATACGCATGCAACTATTGCTCTTACAGCAATGTTATGTGACTCGGATAATTCTTGTAGTTCGTTAACAATTCGAAAATAAACTTGCGTTCTGCACCAGGGATCGCGTAGACAGCACTGTACGGGAAACGAAAGACTGTCTAAGGCTATGAGCCTGATCTGTAAAAAAATTGTAGTTTTTCAACAAATTTCTTTAACAGTCGGTTCGTGGGATGTATTGATTTTACTTACACGGGAATTTGTCCTTAGATAATTCTTTATACTGGATATGACTTTGTATAAATCCTGGGCTGTTCTTGCCGACACTACAGTTATGCCCTTTAGAATTTCATCGCGTTGCATTCGCAACGACTCGTTGGACTTTTCAAAGTTTTTTATAATTTCTGGAAAGTGATAAAGGAGCTAAGTAGAGCTGGACCAATACGAGCACAAATTGATTCGTTATAATAAATTTTATTGTACAAAACAATTACATTTGAAAATTAAGAGTTCATATGGCATCACCAAGAAGCGAGAAAGGGTTACTGGCATCGTAAAATTGATAACTTTTTTCTGGAATTTCATTGTCAGTATTCTCCTGTGAATGCTCCACGGTTTCATTCTTTTGTTTCATCTTATTTTTTCTCCTTTTCCCACCTATAACTTTGTTCGCGAGGAAAAGATCGAAAATGGGACTAACAGTTGTCAATAAAGCATTGAAGACAAGGCGAAGGCTCGGTGAGTTTTGAAGAATCAAGTTGATGTAGGCTGGCACGTCCTTACGCCTTATAAAATTATTATACAAATTGTATAATAAAGTCCCATTATAGACTTGTGCCACCTTTGTACGTGGATACGGATAGTCGAGCAAGGCATTCAGATGCATAGAATGTCTCAGGCAGCTTTGAAATTGGGCAAAGACGTGTACCACCGTGATATTAAAAGTTTTAGGCATTGACAATACTTTGTGATCGATTTCAAAATTGGAAATAAAAAAGGATGCTGCCAGGAGACAGTCTTCGTTTGTTACTTTATTGTAGGCTTGTAACAACGAGGTGCTTTCGGGATTATCATCTGTTTGACATTTTACAGATTTTCTTTTAGCAATGATAGAATCTATTTGTTTTCTGAACTTCCTATCAAATTTCTTAAGAGATCTATAATATCCTAATTTCTGGTCAATTATGTTGAATAGCATAGCAAACAACAATGCATATACATGACATCTTGTTTTTGGTGGTTCATTCGGCTGTTGAGCCCAATAAATTAACGTCAAAACGTAAAGTCTCCATTCCATTGGTAAATCATATACTGGCCATTCTTGTGAGATCTCAAGTGCCTCTCCTAAAATTCCTTTTCTAATATTTAAGGGTAGTTTGCGTAGATCTTGTAGCGTTGGTATATCGCAGGACGATAATTGTTTCACAGGTTCCAACTCGCAGTGACATATTTTCTTGGTTGTACCTCTCACAATATATTTTAAAGATTTGTTAAACGCATTTGACATTAAAAGTGTATATATGATGCTAATAATTTTTAAACTAATCTCATGCGATGATGGATATGCATAATCTTCAATTTGAGGTGGACATATGTATAACTGACGATATAATATATCCACAAAATAGCTGGAAAATTTTACTTTGCTGAACTCATTAATAAACCATTCTGGAGCAATATTTAATAACGATCGTTTAACATCGTATTCTATTTCTTCTTGACGATCTTGTACATCTACATCCTCATCATTTGAATCTGAATCTTCACTTGATGCAGATGATACTGTTAAACTTGATATTTCTTCTGCAATATCTATCATCAGATTATCAATATTCCCTTGGTACTTAAAAGGTTTCTTCAGATTTTTTGTAACAATTTCAGTCACAAATTCATTTGTGAAGCCTAAGTGAAGCAACATATGCGACGATATACTTGTATAACTATTTACCATGTTTTCAATTGCATTTAAGACTTTTTCCCTACGAACCTTTCGTACTCTACTCAATATCATGGTGATTGCTGAATTCAAATTGTGGGTCTTTAACCAATGGAATACTGCATTAATCCTACTTTGTTGTAGAGTAGTTTTCTTGATAATAGATTTTGATAACTTGAGATGTCTTAAGAAGTCACTGAATACATGCTGCTTTATATAATCATTACCCAGAAGAGTTGCAGCCAAAGGAAGCATCGTTCGATCCAATCCTTTGAAGGTTGCTAGTAGTCTTTCTGCTTTATATAGTTTACAACGTTTAACAAATCCATTGTTTGTGCTACTTTTCACAACATTATGATGTAAGGTATCAAAGGGTATATACAAAACATCATAGATATAAAAGTCTGAATCAAAACTGAGTACAGGACAACCTAATACTCTAGCAACTGCTGCAATATTATCATCAGCTTCAAAAGGACATCGCGCACACTGTATTCCTTTTTCTTGCATAATGTCAATAAAAACCTCACTCATGAGCAAGGGAAAAAATTTTCGGGAATGCTGGCCGGATGGAGTAGAAGCTGATGCTGCAATTATCTTATCGCGTGTCCTTTTCAGACAAGTTTGAATTTTTTTGTCTTCATATCCTCCGTCAAGAAGTACCAAAGGTGTAACATTGCACATAAATAGTTCGTCAAATAAATTTTCAACGCATCTTGCATAGATATCGTAATCTCCACCAAACGCACAATTGCATTTAGCATACCAATTGTAAAGTTGAGATGCTATACTGTTTCCATCGATAACCAAATAAGTGTCGTGTAATTCAAAATTTTCCAGATACTGATCTGCATGTCTTGCTATAAAAGTCGTTAACCCAACAATGCCCATTTTTACTTTGTCACAATTTTCTACTCATGTTTCATACTTGAAAATTGTCACACGGTTAGTTGGTTTTAGGCGATAATAACTTGAAAGACTTTTCAAACTCAATTAAAACCTTGTTTTAAACGCAAACGCCCATGCTATCTGCATTCGGATTAAACCAGACTAAACAATGAAAGCCATGAAAGCACGAATATTGGTCGGCTCTAGTGGAAAAGACCAATAAAATTCTGTGCGATAATCAAGACGACAAGTGTCGCAATTTATGTTGGCATCTGACGCGAAATAAGAAGAATGGTAAAGACTCAAATATGCAATTTCCTTGCAATATACTCCATTGCGTTTTGTAAGAGAGCAATCAAGATGCTAAGCATGCAACCAAATTTTACGCTTACAACAGTGTTTTTATTAGGCTTATTTAAAATCTGTCCATTATCAATGCAAATTACACTTCCACAACTATTCGATATTACTTTAGCTGGACATAGGCGTCGAGACAAAGTCGGCTGAAAGTGCTGTTAGTATATGCCAGTATATGCGAGTATTTGTTGTGCTTGACAATTCTTTAGAGGCGTCTGCTTGTATTTGCTGGAGTCAGTAAATAAATTTCAACACAATGATAACCTACGAGCGTTACTTATACTTTTACAGACCTCTATGTATTTAATATTATTTACTGACTTCACGTGGATATAGTACTTTTCATTAAGATATTCCAGAGAGACGTAAGTTCGCGTACATTTACTCAACGTTTAATATTGTTCATTTCTTGACAGTGTTCAATATTTTATTCAATGTATTACTGTTGTAAAGTAAGCAGTCTTCTCTTAAAAGCTCGCTGTGCGTTTGGACATAAAACAGTCACAGGACTAGTAGCCGAGCACTGTAAGTGTAATATTTCCATTTTGTGATACCATGTATCAGTGGTGTGAAAATGATGATCGATGTAATAAAGTTTGGTTCTCTTCATTTATTGCAGATTATGGAGGAGTCACACAACCTCTTCTTTTATGCCAATGTGTGTCATGTGTGTAAGGCCTTTAGCAAGGAATTGCCCTTAAAAAGATGTGGAAGTTGCCAAATAATATCATACTGCGGTAAAGAACATCAGAAACAACATTGGCCACAGCACAAATATCTATGCAAAATTCTCTCAGACCTACGAAAAGAAACTGGCTCAAGTCTATTTCCAAAACCTCAAGATTCCAGTAACAAGAGTTGGCCTCGAGTCAAAACAAATTTGATGCTCATTGTAGCCTTAAGGTTATCACGTCGTTTGGAGTTGTATGAGGAACAGATGTTTAAATTCCCAAGAACATGTGCAGTATGTCATGAGAGTGAATCAAAGACCTTGCAAGATTGTCAAGATTGCCCTGGTGCAAGTTTTTGTCATTTACATAAGTCAGACTCGGTGCATGAAAAACAGTGTGCTTCCTTTAAACTGTGCTTTGATCTTGATGTAGCAGCTACATTGTTCGAACGTCAAGTGCCAAGACACGTAGTTCCTTTCCATACGGACAGAGCATATTTACCAAGCACAATAAGAGACTTTATAGACCTTTATGTGAATGAAAACAAGACATTGCCCATGTCCTTTGACTGCCGTATCGCTTATACATCTGAATATTTAACCAGACCACTGACTCTGCTCTATGCTATACAGAGATTAGACTATTCTCCAGGCATCAATATGACGATCCATGTAATTGGGGCAAATGCAATCGAATTAGACGGTGTGGAAGTTTGGGAAATTTTGCTGCATTGGCTACCGACTCTAACTGTGTTGAGAATCGTATTAATTGGCCCGGAACTTACGCAGAGTAGTCTAACACCTAACGTCTGTGATTGTTGTGCAGTTAAGGACATGCGCGTCCATGTAGATGTATGTAACATGCTCTATCAGGATTATGTGAACAGTTACGGGTTCGAGAAACCAGATTTCATTATTGGGTATAATGTCGGACTTCACGAATGCGACGATTTTTCATCGGAAAATGATACTTGGTCTCCGTGTGTGAGATCGTTAGGCACACAAAATTGCCCAGTAATATTGACTTCGTACACGTTGGAAGAAGCAAAGAAAGATCACGAGAGGATCTGCGCGGTTCTAGGAGATACAGTAGCTCTTGTATTATGCGAACACAACCCATTTGCCAGTCTCAGACCTCATCGAGATTTCGAGGTTGAAGATGTATACTATCAAAATCAAATTATTACTATCTATCGAGAATTAAGTGCTATAGCTGCTTTGCATAGTCTGAAATTAACGTAATGAATGCGCTGTTCAGCCATTGTTATGTTATTGACATTTAAATTAAATATTTATTGGATGTGTATTTTCTTTGTTTTTTTGAGAAGTATCCATCATTATCAGTGGATAAATTTCTACCTGACAATTAGACTTAATCGCATAATTGTAGAACTCCAGCTGTGAGGTGTAACATTGTTATTTAATGTCCTTACGGCACATTTAAAGATGTTTCCCTGCTGTTTACTGGATCAAACATATTTATAGAGGAAAGAAAAAGAAAGCGTACTAACCGTGTATCGTCAGTGCCTTACGAATTTACGAAGAATTCTAGGAAGAATCTTAAAAATAGTTTCGCGATGCACCCCTGAATCACGGAAAGATGAACGCATTATACAAATTACAAATTTAATATTTCTTGTTCCAAAGAGTGCTTCGACTCGTCGTCATTTGGACACGGCTATAAATGATATGATATCTATCCAGTTTCTAAAAGTTATACTCGAACCGATCGTAGAAGATATTCTAATAATTATAATAATTGTTGATGGAGTTGGCGAGTGTGATAAAATATACTATGGCTGTGTTTTGTGTAAAAGACTAATAAACCGATCGTTTACCATCACAGCGGTTTTTTGTCCTTACCTTCTAGTCTCGTAACAGATAAACCATTCCTCGTGTCAATATAAATTGCTCTTCCATTGACACCACCTTCATCCTCTTTCAGTTGCACAGTGACGCAAGCCTGCAAGCTGAAACGTATTTTAGAATATTTTAGTGTCGCATGTTTCTTGTATGTAATTTTATCACTCGTCATGTAACGTTTCTCGTGCCTCCTTTTAGAGCTTCGGTAGTTCCAAGTAAAATTGTCTTACCATAGTTGTGTCTTTCCAGATCCAGGTGCACCGTATAGTTCTGTAATGGCTTTACACTGAAACCCGCCATCAAGAATAACATTCAGCGCCTTACTGGACGACGATACATAATCATTCAGGGATTCTTCCTGGTAAAAAGTATTACAAACTCTGTGGTTTATAATATAAACAGTGTGTCGTAATTCAACTGAAAACTTACTTCCAACAGTCCCAATGCGGAAGTAGTTAAGGGGATCTTCTGAAACTCCTCCAAATTCGGAATATCTGTACATTTTGTGTATAAATCTGAAAGGATTTTCATCCGTTAACGTGCTATTATATATATATATAATTGGCTTTATGTTCATCAGTCCTACCGAGGTTGTTTATAATATCTTGAACGTATGGAAAGCCATTTTTTCGTAGTTTGGCAATTGTTTCCTTCGGTACTGATAATGTAGAAATAGGTTGAAGCATTGTAGAGTGTTTTTATTTTGCGAATTTTTTCGAAAATCTGTATTACCCGACTACGTGGCAGACTTCATCTGGTAAATTTATCGCAGTGTAGTTCGACTGCTCGAAAGAAACAATTTAGGATAAGCAGAACCAACTTCGGGCAAAAGGAAAGCGTGACTGTACGATTGAGTGGGCTGTCAACGAATGTGTATTTAACAGCGTGTGTGAAGCGTAAAACAGATCCTTATACGGTCAGAGGGGAGAAGATTGTTTAAAAAATCAGTAAGACAGTTTGTCGTTAAGCTATTCTCGTTATTTTAGCCAATCGGTGAGTTTCTTGTGAATTGAATATCACTAATTGTTTTATAACTTCTAAATACATATTTCTACAGTTTTATAACGAGAACAAAAGAGTTTTCGCAATGGATACAATAATTCAACAAAAAGTAATTGAGGTGGCTAATCAAGTGGAGAAGCAGCTTGATGCAGAGTTGGAAAAGCTTGATAATTTGGATATAGATGACATAGAAAAATTACGCGAAAAACGGCTGAGGGATATGAAAAAGCTTCAGCAACAAAAGCAGACTTGGCTGTCATTGGTATATTATAATTCCAAATTTGTAAATCTGTTAATAGAGGTGTTCGCTAAACTTATTATGTTATTCTTTCAGGGTCATGGCGAATATACTGAAATTCCCGACGAAAAAGAATTTTTTGAGGTTTCCAAAAAATCAAAAAACATTGTATGTCTTTTCTATAAAGATGATTCACCAAGATGTAAGATTGCGGACATGCACTTGAAAATCTTAGCAAAGAAACATGTTGAGGCCAGATTTTGCAAACTTAATGTTGAACGATGCCCTTTCCTAACAGGTATTAAAATTCACTGTTTAGTGCACATTGATATAATACTATCTTATTTCAATCGGTCTCTATCATTGATCCTTTATTGTTTTCAGAACGCTTACGCATCAAGATCATTCCTACTATAGCTCTTATCTCCGATAGTAAAACGAAGGATTATATTGTAGGATTCACAGACTTGGGTAATTGTGATGATTTTTCCACAGAAATGTTGGAATGGAGGATTGCTCAATCAGGAGCAATAACATACAATGGTGATCTAATGCATCCACCAGAAGTAACAAAGAAGTCGAAGATTTCTCAAGTACCAAAAGGAAAGACCATTCGTGGAAAGGACTCAGATGATTCTGACGAAAATTGAAATTAAACAGCATTATTAGCAAACAATATACAACAATTACATACCTATAATGTTGAAAGATCATGCTCAGGGATACAATAGTTATAAAATCCCTGATATATAAATAACTATTACGTTCCTGAATGGGACCTTTCAACATTGTGTGTATGTAACTATTATATATTGTTCACTGCGTTATTTCTTTATATGCTTGCAAAAATACTTTGGGCACTGGTTTGCCAATCATTCATATTTGTAATTTATGAATTTATGTAAAATTTTTTAAAAGGCAGAATAATTCCATAAAACCTGTATTGCGTAAATAGTTCTCAATCGGTAGTATTTCATTCATAAATTAATAAATGGAATAAAGAATCTCATACGAGTTTAAGTTCTAATACTCTATGCATATCATATGAAGGAATTAGAAATATAAAAAATTGTTGACATCCTTCCCCTTTTTATAAATATAATTTTTTAATCTTTTAGTTTTTGTTAAATGTTCTTCAGCAATTCAATGATTAGGGCGACTGAAAGTGGGGTACGTTGGTTGGTAGGATTTAGGGCTAATCATGTGTCTCAAGTCAATGAATTCTGTGTTTATTTATTATTCATTGGCTTTTATACGCTTGCTAGAAGAGCCAGTGACGGGTAGTATTAAGTGATCGCGCACCTTGTAACCACGCGTTATTCTCAGAGCTTTCTGCTTCAGTATTGAAGAAGAGTGTGCTTATAGGTTCTAGAATACAATTTTTGTTTAGATAATGCATTCTTAGATTATATTATTTAAAGTTAAGCAAACTAAGAGTTTCGGTACCTACACATAGCAATGATTGTGTCTTACTCGGATCGCTAAAATTGCATGGCGCTTTAATAATATATATGTAATTACTAGACGATGTCTACTTACATTTTTCAATTGTAAAGTAGTCACATAGTTTGAATAGTTGCATAGTAAAAAAATAGTTTTAATATTTTTTAATGCATTATAAAGTAGTATTAAACTATAATAGGATAAAAACACGCGTCCCTGAAGTGATCGTATAATTATCGCGAATGGAATTTAAGTGTGTGCAAGACAGGACACCTCAGGAAAATCCATTTATCAAGGAAGCAACTTACCTTCTGTACGAGAACTCTGGGACAAATAAGTATTAGAATTTTGGAATATGGTGAGTTAATAAACATTTTTCTATTTGTATGTAGTGCACGTTGAAAATTAAGTGATGTCTTCACCGGATATAGATATATACAGTCGAGCGAAAGCGTAAAACTCGAGGGAGAGATGCGCGAATAAAGTATCATATAAACAATTGAAGATTCGTATGTTAGTGTAATGCCAAACCTTTATTTTACTTTCAAATTATACATGCTCATATGACTTTGTATAACATCCATTTAGATAGATCAGAGCACAAAACAGTCAAAAACCATGCTTGTGATCTTGGTGTGTATTGTTACCATTCACTGAAAAAGAATTAGTTGTATAGGATGCAGAGATCTTAGAATTTGAATAAATAATACTACAATTTATTAAAATAAACGTTCGTTTTATCCTAACGGGTCGATTTATTTTAGAACATCGTACATACTGTATTGCGTATAGTTTCATTTTCATTTTTTTTTGATGCCCTCCATTGGTCTCTTTCATCCCAAAGTGTAAGTCCGTCGCAGGCACAAATTTGCTTCCTATTCTCAAAAATGCCAGATGACCGAGCCACAATACCACAAGCTAATCTAGATTAATAATATTAAATGAGAAAATTATTCTTCCTAGGTTTGATGAAACAAATTTTACCTTAAACCACTGTTGCCATCCACCTTGGAAGCAGCATTATTTCCTTTTCCAAGATCATCCTGTCCTTCCGTAATCACTAACGATCTTCCAATGATGTCCTGTACTTTCAAAATATTATCTGTTATTCGGAATGTAGCTCTACCAGTGTTGTCAGCTTCAATGTTTCCTAAATCACCCACATGCTGTAACCAGAAATATTTATTAATTAATTTATTTATTAAATTCCCAAATTATACATACCCTTTTAGAAGGTTCATCATCAGGACCTCCATGTAGCGTGTTGTATGGATTAAAATGTTCTCCGACACTGGAAAAATGATAGGATGAAATAGAAACTAGATTTTTCAATATTCTGAGTGTATCGTGTATACCTTTCACAACCTTTAGATATGTCGCCACATTCGTGTATATGCATTCCGTGAGCTCCTGGTGTAAGTCCATCTATTGTTCCATCTATGATGCAGGATTCTGATATTTGAATAAATCTAACAACACCTTTTATTTGGTCTCCAACGCTAAATCCAGAATTGCCACCTAACATTGAAACTGCACTGGTGTGAGTACCTGTGGAACATACGAGCCTATTTTGTTGTTATAATATATAGGTAAAAAGATAGTTTTTTTTATGTTTTGCATTCTTACCATATCCCTTGAGAACTGCAGCTCTTCCTGAGCTTTCAATCTTTTCTTGAATAAGGGAATATGGTAAGTTTGTTTCCACAATAACGCTACCATTATTTAAATCGATATCAACTTTACTAATTCCCTCAATGCCTTGCAAACTATTTTGCACTGCATCAACACATTTTTGACAAGTCATCTGCACCGCAAATTCAATCTATAACAATAAGAATTATAAGTATTCCCTAATATAAACCTTTCCAGTAACAAAATATATCAGTGCATGTGTTTATCACCTTCGTTAACACCATTGCGAATTGTTTTGTAGAATTTCTTCTTAGAAGACAATGATAAGGCTACTTTGTATATTATCTATTATGGGAAATATTTAGTATACAATGCGGTGAAAAGTAAGAATACGTGTTTTAAAATGACGACTACGTTTATTTTTTTGGAGGCACATAAATTCTTATGAAATTACGAAGAAATTTGGTACGAAATACAATTTTATGCGCACTCAGCGTCATTAACTCTTTGACTGCCAAAGGCGTATATATACGCTTTACCAGTCTATCAATATATACGAATGGCGTACAGAGATGAGTAGGGAGATGCACAACGCTACGGTTTTAGGCGATACCATAAACATGGCGTAAATCGGAGCGGCGAGT
>JARQTH010000273.1:70152-85963 GCA_030142595.1 Trachelus iudaicus
TTGCCGCTACGATTTAACGCCATGTTTTTGGTATCGCCTAAAACCGTAGCGTTGTGCATCTCCCTACTCATCTCTGTGGCGTAAATGGATTGATGGTTCCTCCGAGAGTGCACCGCAGTCAAAGCCTAATGCCTAAAGTTACCAATGGAGTTAAGAACCTGCTCGGTCACAATGTGCACTGTATTTATCCTCAGAGTTAATGGACGTGGCTAGTCATCATTACAATCACCGGGCTACAGTATTCAATAGAATTGAATAGAATTCTCACTGAGTAGAGATTTTCCCGCGCAAGCGAATGTCACACCCATGCTTTTGGGATAATTTTATTATAGAATTTCTCTGTTTCTAGTCTTTTTATCACAAATTAAATTACTTAGAGCAGTCTGAAGTAAATATTACGCTTCATGGACTGTGCGTTCTTTTTTTCATAGTGTTGTGTGCACAGTGTTGAGAGACCTCTTGGTTTTCAAAAAGCCCTTTTTAAGTATTAGGGTTATGCGAGCTGGAAAAGTTGTATGCCAAAATATACTTACTATTTTAATATTCTTTTCATATTCGATATTTATTGAGAGGTAAAGTGAGCTTTGCCAGAAGCAGTTGAGAAGAGTTATTTTAAAGCTTTACTCCTTTTCTTAGATATTTGTGTACAGTATCTTAATATCATTGCTAAATTGAATGGATATAAACAAATGATAGCAAAATAATCATAAGAAATAATTTACAGTTAAATATTCACGTTTACTTATAAATGTGTCCAATTTTAATTCAGCTTTTGTTTACACAAGCCATAATAGATAATGAGTAGTGATTAAACTTCTAATTATACCGTTAATAGTTTTTTAATAGTCAGCAAAAAGGGTGGATATGGAACATTTTTGAGAATGTTAGGTATTATTTTTTTTCTTTATCTGTTCATTCAGACGCTCGGACATTAAAACGATATGCCACGGCAAAAGTGTCTAGCAATCTTAGATTTATCGAACAATAAAATTTGTTGTTTTTGTGGGCTGTCTACAAATAATGAACTTGAATATGGCAAGATATATGAATACGATGACATCATTGCTCATTATTACTGCCTGGTAATGTATTTATTTTTTGGTTTTTTTACCTTTATATATCGGATATATTAGTAATACGGAAACAATATTAATGAATGGCTTTCAGCTGCTTTCATCAAATATGCAACAAAATGGCAATGATGATGAGGGTATATTGGGTTTTCTCACAGAAGATATCCAAAAAGAACTCAGTAGAGCTAAAAAAAGAGTGAGCACCTGATAATTGATTACAATTATATTACAAATATGTTAGGCTAAACTGCAAAATGCGATTCCTTTTTGAAGTTAGCTTTAGATTGTTTAGTCTGTTTGCATGAAGCTTTTCAAGAAGAAGTTGTATTCTGCATTTTTGTCAAATGTTATTTTACTCCTGCTGAATTAGTTTTATCTGACACTAACTTAATTTTCATTTCTTTCAGCAATGTCGATATTGTAAGAAAAGGGGTGCTACCTTAAAATGTTGTAACACAAAATGTAAAATAATTTTTCATTTGCCCTGTGGTCTTAGGACTGGGTCGCTCCATCAATTTTTTGGAGAATTCAGGCAAGTCTTGCTAGTATTATTGTGCAATCAAATTAGCAGATGAGTTTGTATGAACCTCTATACTCTTATTACAGATCATTTTGTAAAAATCACAGACCCATACAAAGAATAGATCCTGTAGTCAAAACGCAATTAGAAACATTAAATAATTTACTCTGTTACATTTGCTATGACAGTGTAAATCCTCAGAATGTAGTTGAAACTTTGTGGGCTCCTTGCTGCAGAAAGAATGCTTGGTACCATCGAAAGTGTGTTCAAGTATGTTTAGAAATTATATAAAATTCATTGGCAATAAAGAAAACAAGAAGAAACAGTGCCCAAGAAAATCTTCAAAATAATGTTTTCTTTTACAGCAACTAGCACTTAGTGCTGGTTATTTTTTTAAATGCCCTTTGTGCAACAACAAAGATGAATTTCAAAAAGCAATGTTGAAGTGTGGAATATTCATTCCAAGCCAGTAAGTAGAAGTAACTAATATTGATTTTTAAATTATTTCTGTTATTCATTGGGAATTGTTTGGCTAGGGACGCTTCTTGGGAACTAGTGCCGAATGCGTATGAAGAGCTTCTTTATAGACACGATCGTTGTGATGGAAAAATTTGCCTCTGCCCAAAAGGACGAAATTACAGTAGCAATGAGTAAGTGATTATGAATGATTGTGATTAAGCGATTATCGTATTATTTGATTTGTTTAATATTATTATTTTTAAGGACTAAGTGGGAATTAACGTTATGCCATCTTTGCGGCTCTCAGGGAATCCATGTTGCTTGTGGTAGACTGAAAAATGCCAATACTATTTGGGAATGTACTCAGTGCACTGATATATTAAGTAAGAATGTCATTCTAAACAATTTAATTTCAGCTTATAGATTAAAATTCAACTTACTCTTTATTTATTTTTCTTCTAAGACAAATCCGGCCAAAATGTCATTCCTACAATAAGACAACAGAATATCAAACTGTAAGTATCTAGCCTTTTTTGAGAAACACTCCATAAATTGTTAAACCATTTACTTCCCAGAAATTCAAGGTACAGCGATTTCACGGTCGTGTCTAAGCAATCTGATAGTGATAATAGCGATAGTGACATATCAGTTGGCAGAAATTCTCCTCTAACAGTAAAATTTGATGAAAAATATTTGCTGCCATTCTCAAGGAACATTATTAAGCCAGGTCCACTCTCGTACAAGATTCAGCAAGTGCGGAAGTTTATAAATAACAAGTAAATTAACCTAAACGTACTTATATTTAAAAGGGGATTATTTTAATTGACGAATAGCACGCAACTGTATCATAACATGATTTTCAGTAAGATCTTCCAGTCACGATCCGATAATTTGAATCTTAATTCTTCTGAGGTCAACAATAAGGATCTTCAGAACGTGAGTAGATTAAATGACGAGAATAGTACAACCGAAAGCGATACACTTGAAGAGAATATTTCAGAAGAATCAGAAACTTTGATAACTATCGACAGCGATGAAGATGTAGTCGAGGTAACGTATATAAATTAGAGTGAGAAGCGATGCATTTCAGCTTATATACACGTCAATTAGAAATGGACCGGCAAATATATATGTCCTATAAATTTCTTAGATTGAGAATCCGAAGCGGCCAATTCGTTGTGAGCCTGTATCACCGATAACCAACGGTGCCTCAAACGTGTCGCAATATTTATCGAAATTCTCTCGGCAGGTGGACCTGCCGAGTAAAAATGTAACAGAAATAAATTATTCGATGCACAACGCGTGTTTGATCGATCCGGGAGCTGACGAAATTGTGTTTAGTTCACCGACAGGGATTAGTCCGCCATGTAACGTGTTCGAGAATTCAGAGAGTTCCGGTTTAAACATTAAGATCGTGAACGTGACGTCGGTCTCGCCTGAAGACTTTGCTGGTGTTTCTGACAAATCGGAAGAGAGTAGTAGCAGTAGTGCTCTAAGCGTCCAGTCGAACCGACTGTGTTGTCCAGTTGATGTGGAGCAATCAGTTTTGAAAAGAAAGATCAATTTACGATGGTCGAATATCAATATGCTCCGTACTAAAAAGTTTGCGGATAACGATGGAAATAAGGAATTACGGAATAATCCTGGTCCAAGTTCACGGAATGAAAACGAAGAGACGATGCGCAATGATAAATGCGAAAAGCGGAAGCAGAACTTTGATATATCTACACCGTCCTTTGAATTTCCGAATAGTATAAAGAAATTGGCTGCAAAGAGCCAGACCAGAACACCCCTATGTATTTTTAAACGAGAACACGTTGCTACCGAAACATGGCCTAGCACTGCCGTACGGATGAATAACGTCGCGAATAGTCAGCCTAGCGGAGCAGAAGTGATAAATGTTTGCGACACGTGGGACAAGGCTCAGTCGATGGAAGAAAATATCCGTGAAGTTTCGCAAGACGATTCGCCGGAAATCGCAATGAGGAGAACCAGGATTTCACGTCCGATTGAGAGCGAAGAATCCAGTAGCAGCAGAGACTTTGCTGCGAAAAAAGCTCACGAAGAGAGTTCGCTTTTTGACGAGGAAAATTCCAGCAATGTGAGTATGGTGAATATCTGTGTGATGTATGCACTAACGAAAGGTTGGCACGACCGGTATTCCCGCTTTATGTCTGATGCGCCAATAAGATGTATACGTTTGGTTGATTTGCCAATTGCTATGAAAACTAAAGTTCGCATCGGTACGAGCGAACGTTTGTCCGATCGGATGCGAAGTAAGGCGGGATTTATCCATTATTTGATCATCCCAGTCTGTGTCTCTTCTCCAGTGTATGTCTTGCGATTCTAACAGTGTGACGGGGATGCAGAGTTCGATGCCTCTGACGGGTCCGAAAGTAGCGAACGAAATATGCAAAGTACAAACAGCATCGGGACCCGATCACAAATTTCATGCGGATGGTCAAGTACTTCAGGAGAGTCAGATTGTGACACGTCCGATCAGGACAGGTTAGTAAAATCATTACCTACTGGTCATGATTTTTTTTTCCGATAAAGTATTGCAGGCAAATCGTTATGCATTTTTTGAAGTATTAATCGACTTCTCTTTGACGGATTGCAGAACGCAGGATCAGAATTCCTGTTCAAAGTTCCGTAGTTATTCGGCCGACTTTTCGGAAGCCTCTAACTTCGGCGACTCCTTTGATCCAGATAGATTGATCCCGGGATTAATGCGTTTGTGCGATCTTAAATTTCACGTTCGTGACTCGAATGTTGTACAGGTATATTTTTAATCTTTGACATTGCCATTTAAGTCGAGCAGACGCATAGCACATGTAGTCTGCTTGTATACTTGCAGATGAACGTGCGTAATAACATCACGATGACTATTAAGATGAACGATACTAGAGTACATAATCGTATAAAAAATCATTCCTTCCGTAAGAGGAGATTTGACGGAGATGCGGGAAGCGAGAAGCTCAGAAAACGGTTGCGTGTTGAAGTCGATGAAGAAATCACTGAAAATTCCTCAGAGGATGGACGTTCGATAATTTGTTCTGTTGCAACGCAAAGTGTGAACGACGATGGCGTTTGGTTTAACGAATCCTCGCGCACTGAATGCCTCGTGAGAAGCATAGAGAATCCAGCCACTGGTGCATTTAGATTAAACAATCTCAATGGAAATGCTAGGACAAAGTGCGTCACTACAAGGAAGAACACTCGTGGCAAGCATAAGGAGAATCTCGATCCGTCTTCTCCGATATCCGGTAATTCCTTTAGAAATGTTTGTTCTCTGGAGAGAAATAGTTTGGCGAATTGTCCACCGACACCCGCTGTTATTAGCAATTTATCAACTACTGCTAATACTACTTGTAAAAGAAATGAGGGTGGCACTGTTTGCATCTCTAACTGTAAGTGTGGCGACTCCAGACTCGAGCACGGCTCTGTGCGATCCGGTAAAGCTAATGAAAACACGAACTCTTTAGAATCGAACGATGATTACAGGCACCTAAGTAAAAATGATATTTATTTATTGAGAACTGCAGTTTCTATGAAAAGTAACGATTTTCGCGATACATCTCTCTCTTCCAACAAAAAGACATTTTACTCGAACGAGTATGTTATGGCTGGACCGAGTGCAAGTTGTGTGGTTAGTATCGATCTTGCACGGATTCGGAACCTAGAGATCAAACCAAATTTACTTTTTCAAAAATCGGATAAGAGTCGTATGAGTATTGAGCATTTAAGTGATCATACAGCGTGTAACGGTAGAAGCATTGGGCTAGTTAAATCTTTAAGTTTGGGGGATTTGCGCGTATCGTCATTATCAAATCCATTGAGACGATCTTCTAGGAGTACGTCTGATTTGGATAAGGAGAAATTTCAATCAATTAATTACAAGCCCAAAAAGTTATTTGGAAATCTTACAGGCACTCGAGAGATCGTTGATGATTCTTTAATAACAACTGACGTGTCAAAAATACAAAAATGTATTTACAATAGTAAACATGATTGGTGGAGTAAAAAGAAACATGTAAAAAAATCGAAGTGGCAGACGAATATTATTTAATTTTAAATGAAATTTGTCTTTCGGTATATTTCAGAAAGTTCAAGAGACTGTTTGCCTTTCGATGAGCTAATTCTATTTAACCCAAGCCAATAAAATTGTTTATATTTTTGGAATATTTACTAAAGACATTTCTCTTGGTTTCTGTGTTTATAGCAAATTTCATTGGTAATGTCTTTTCTTTTAATGCTCTAGAGAAGTCAAAGACGAGAACGACTTTTCGTTTGATCATTGTTAGATTTGCTTTTGTCGATTCCTACGTTACATATGCAGCATATGTATGTCCGATATGCACATATATAGATATGTATATATACGTAGAGTATATTTCTGTTGCCTTGTAAAATTTCAACCGACGTTCACTTTTTTCAAAATCCTTTATCTAATATTACTTAATAGGTTCTTTGTAGTTTTATTATGAGTTTCATCCGAGATTGCTGAACGCTTGCACACGATCCAGATAATCGCGGATATCACTGTAACGCGCATAACATGTTACATCGTTCTTTGATTGTATATAGATTATTCAACAGTTTACTCCTTCCAATCCCGATGAAGAACTCGAAGGAACAATTGTTAACCGTTACGCGAGATTAAAGAAACAAATATGAACATTGCTTCGTGAACCGTAGTGTTAACAGAAGAAAGTAAGTCTAAGAATAGCTGTATATTTCATTAACTTATACTAGCCACGTTAAATATGTAACGATCTCCGTTGAAGAATTTGATGTGTTCTGCGACTCTATCTAGTTTCATGCTGCATAAAGAAATCAAAGAGGTACAAGCAGCCTCGTAGAATAATTTTTCTATTAAGGTGACAGAAAGAGAAGGAAGATGAATCACTAGCGTAATTCACCGATTAGGGAAAGGTGTACGATCGAAGTATTTACAGTAAATGTTTGCAAAAAGATATCTTTTTGTTGATATTTGTACAAAAGGTTAGGTTAGGTTATATTATGTTATGCTTAATCGGACGCGGGAAACTTGTCTGGCGAAGTTAAAAGAGTGACGGTTGAATATTATTTTATTCGTCAGCTCCTTCCTCCAGGGCTTCCTCGTCCTGATAAGCTCCGTCACCCTCAAAGGCATCCTCATCATCTGCCGTAGCCTCCTGCCAATGAAAAGAAAAATTATACTGGCTATCGATATGTGCGTGTAAAATGATTTCCCTTGTAAAGGACAAATGTCGCACCTGATACTGTTGATACTCTGAAACCAAATCATTCATGTTGCTCTCAGCTTCGGTGAATTCCATTTCATCCATTCCTTCGCCAGTGTACCAATGCAAGAAGGCTTTACGACGGAACATGGCTGTGAACTGTTCGCTGATGCGCTTAAAAATCTCCTGAATAGCAGTGGAGTTGCCAATGAACGTGGATGACATTTTCAAGCCTTTCGGTGCAATGTCGCATACCGCAACCTTCACGTTGTTGGGAATCCATTCCACGAAATAGCTCGAATTTTTATTTTGAATATTGAGCATTTGTTCGTCAACCTCTTTCATTGACATTTGGCCTCTGAAGATGGCTGCCACAGTCAGATAGCGACCATGACGTGGGTCACATGCTGCCATCATGTTTTTGGCGTCGAACATCTATCAAGAAAGGAGATTTTGCATACATTCAATGCGAATATTATTTTTATTTATTTACCTGTTGCGTGAGCTCGGGTACAGTTAGTGCACGGTATTGCTGGCAGCCACGAGCCGTTAGCGGAGCGAAACCTGGCATGAAGAAATGAAGTCTAGGAAAAGGTACCATGTTGACCGCAAGTTTTCTTAGATCCGCATTCAGTTGACCGGGAAACCGTAGACACGTCGTTACTCCAGACATTGTCACCTAAGAGATAATAGTTATTTTTGTAATTTCGGTAAATTTAAAACATTTCTTTATTTACTCACAGACACTAGGTGATTCAAATCACCGTACGTTGGCGAAGTCAATTTCAATGTGCGGAAACAAATGTCGTACAGAGCTTCGTTATCAATGCAAAACGTCTCATCGGTATTCTCTACAAGTTGATGCACTGAAAGAGTTGCATTGTACGGTTCTACGACAGTATCTGATACCTAGGTTAAAATTCGTCATTTAACGTTAAATTTCTTTGAAACAGTTTAGCTGTTTAAGCTTCGTTACCTTTGGCGAAGGAACAACGCTGAAAGAATTCATTATACGGTCGGGATATTCTTCACGAATTTTTGAAATTAATAAAGTTCCCATTCCCGAACCAGTGCCGCCTCCAAGAGAATGAGTTAACTGGAAGCCCTGAAGGCAATCGCAACCTTCAGCTTCCTTTCGCACTACGTCCAGAACCGCATCGACAAGCTCTGCACCTTCTGTGTAGTGTCCCTTGGCCCAGTTATTGCCTAATGTGGTGAAATTGTGAATTATGAAAATATTTGTAAATAACGTAAAGAAAAACCTAATGTAAACTGAACGCAAATTTATATGGTCCTGATTATTCTATAGTCCTTGAACGACTTGACGTACCAGCACCGCTTTGTCCAAAGACGAAATTGTCAGGTCTGAAAATTTTGCCGATTGGTCCACTGCGAATAGAATCCATGGTGCCTGGTTCGAGATCAACCAAAACTGCTCGTGGAACGAACTTATGGCCTATTTAAAGAATTCAGATACATCATTAAACTTGTCGGTAACTGTAACCAGAAGATTTTCTCATTGACAAGATTACGTACTGCTGGCTTCATTGTAATAGACATTTATTCTCTCGAGTTGCAAATCGTTAGTTCCAACATAATTTCCAGACGGATCGATTCCATGCTCGTCGGATATAATTTCCCAGAACTGAAAACAAAATACTTTGCTACATATTTCCGGACGGCCGATCGAATAAATGAAAGTCGAACGTATATGACTGCGAATTCCACATTTTTGGCTAGCTGTCAAAGAGGAAGGATAAACTGAGTGAATTGAATCAGCAGAATATTTGGTGCGAGAGTTAGTAGATCTTTTATAATTTTTTTTTCCCTTGCCAGTGTCGGATATTTGCGGTTTTGCGTCAGCTTCCTGGCAGAGCTCGCTAGAGATATTTCAACGACATTAGATTACTTGGTTCATGCCTTTTATTTATTTATCAATTGTTTAGTATACATATACTGATAAATACAATGAAAAAAAAAAAAAAAACAGAAAAGTCTACTGAACAATCTCGAGCTGTCAGAATCTTGCACTCGCAAATCGTGACTAAGAAAGATGCATCGGCCAAATGGATTCCTCGCGCCGAGGAGACACGCATACTTGCAAGTCATGAAAATGGCAATGAAACAACATCGACAATTCGCTCTGCCGCCTAAATATTGTATGGGATTAAAGGTACTTTCGTAAAGCGTCTTGAGTAAGCAGATAAAATTAAAGGTTAATGCAAATATATATTATTGCAGAAAAAAATAACGACGATGATAATCATGGGCATTGCCTTTACTCTGCCCTCAATATTATGTCTCGTTAAAATCAGCAAAATTCCCATGAGACGGATGCCTGCGGAATAGAAGCTATTTTCATCAGGAATGGTTGTTCAAGAGCAAGCAAAAATTGTTTCTACAAAATAAAGTAACACACGTACACGTCGGGGAATTTATAAAAGGAATAAAAGGTGCTCTACCAGTTTGCAACGGCCGTCTTTATATGGCCGACCCAGAATCCTTTAAAGGTGCACACGATGCACGCAAGCTGCATAAATTAGAATGTCTCGTAAAACCTGAGAAGATGGCAATGCCTCTTTCTACTTGACTTTCGTTCTCATCACTCCATTTCTATGATCGCAAAAGAATCTGAAGCCGAGTGAAAAGAACGAGAATGCCTCCGATTTGAAACTTGGACTGCAATGCGCAAAAATAAACGATGAGAGTCTTATTTCTCTTGTGCTTCTAAATCGAAATGACGTTGCCGGCATACTGAGAGTTTACTCTTTGCTCTTGACTCTGCGTTTCCTCTTCTGCCTATTCTACACTCGTATTAATAGATTCACGATTCGCGGTTATTTAAAGACGCAATCCCAACGCTTGGTCGTGGGCTCGAGCCTACCGAGATTCCCTCGAAACATTCCATTTTTCCTATTTCATACAAGTAGCTACACTTCTTTTTGCATTCCCATTGCATATTTTACCAACGCTCTTGGCATTAAGTGTCTTGGTGTGGAAAATATACCCCGATAAATCTTGGGAGTCACATCTTCATTTTAAAGTTGTTACTACCACGTGTGCAGAACCGACCGTTGCACGATGTAAATGGCCGTTAGACTACTTCATAATGAAATTTAATTAAGTGGAATAAGTACTGACCTTAGAGCCGATCTGGTTGCCACACTGGCCGGCCTGTAAGTGTACGATTTCCCTCATATCTTTTATTTCTAGTTTCTTTCACTAATTAAATGCCTTCTACGAGGTGGAAGAATACAATTGGAAGAACTTTGCGTAGGGAGAGAAAATCTCACGTCGGAGCAGCTCAGTGATATGACCTCTAAGGAGCGCAGAATCACCAGTGACGAGGCTGAGATAGACTGTGCCTGCGTGAGCTGAGTGCCGTTAAGTGCCTCTTGGCACGAGCATTCTCATTGGAACAGGGAGAATCACGAGGTCTCCATACCCACTACTGCCAACCGTACTCTAGATTTATTTCTCGCTCATTCCGACATAGAGTGGCTGCTTCGAACATCCGATGCAATAACTATTTTTACGCGTTGCATTTACGCTGTACTGCAGACTAAATATTTTTCATTCTTAGGCGGAGCATAGGATGGAGAACAGAACTGCGAGATTGGTTGTAATTTGTCCAAAATTTTATTGCATTAATGATTTTTTTAATTTAACTACTTTTACAGAATTATTCCTTATAATATTTACACTTTCATACATATGCAATAGAACATGCTTAGCATCCTCAGAAGAGATGTTGCAGTACAATAATGCTTAATTCAGTTGTGATTCCATCCAGGTATTGGTATTCCTGGTATCCAGCTCTTTCCCGTTACTAAAACAATACGATGATAACAATATCAACTCATTACTCACAGTCGAAGTCAATTATTGATTAGTTCTTGACAATATACCTCCAGCAACGACATTTAATTTCTGGGTTTCCTCGGGACTGAGCTTTAGAATTGTGTTTAATACTGGAATAAGGTGACTACGCTCGTCCCCGTTTTTTAGCGTAACAAACTGAAAGAGGAAATTCAAACGTGAAACTGCAACTTTAAAAAGAATGAGTCATTCTATCCATTTACTTTGAACTTACCTTGAAAACAACATTTTTGAGATATTCAAAGTTATTTGCATGCTGCTCTCGCTCTACACTGCGTTGCTGTCTTCTTATCTCTTCTTTAAGAAGTTGATTGAGTTGTGTCAACTTAGCAATATCCTTTTCAGCGTCCGAGAGTAACGCCGTCAAATGTTTGACGCGTCTCTCGCAGACTTCAAGTTCCTGCCGGTTCGGAAAAGATGAATTTTGAGTTGCTGTAAGATCATCCGGAGAGTTCAAGAGTTCATCGAGAGGTATCAGAGCGTGTTTCCGTAGTTTCTCTATATTAGATGCAACAGATGGATAGGAGTCGACACTCTCTGATCCCTGAAGGAAGAGTGAATATCAGCTATTTATTGTCCAGTTTGGTAACAACAAATAAAAATATTGTAAGATATAATTAATGTTCAAATAAAGGGTACCTCTCCATCTTCTCTTTCTAAAATTGACATTCCAGAAAAGCGCGGATTGTTTTCGGTATCGGCTACCGAATCTGCCTGTTTTTCTGGATACATATTCGTAGCGTTGTCGTTTGATCCAGATTTATATTTTTGAATCTCCATTTGTAAGTTTTGAATTTCTGTCTGGTATTTTTCCTCCATGGCGGATAAATTATTCTGAAACGATTTAATAACTACTGAGATAGTACCATAACGCGTCTAACAGCGATTTAAGAGATACACATACCTTGTGAGTCTGTTGAAGTATTTCAATTTGCTTGGAATGTTCAATCTGCATTTCTTGAGATTTCAAAGATTCTGAACGCCACTGTTCCATCATTGAGGAAAATTCTTGGCGATGTACATTCATTTTTTCAATGGTTTCGTTGAGGGTCGCGTATGCCTGGTCTCGTTCTTCCTTGAGTACACTGATTTCTCTTGTCGCGTATTCTAAGCGTTGTCTGAGATTCAGAAATTTAAGGAAATTTCTTATGGGATTCCATAAAAAAATGTTCATTTAAGGTTTCTAATGTACCAACGTGTAATTCTCTAATTTGTCTCGAAGTAAAGCGGCATGAGTTCGCGTATGTTCCAATTCTTCCTCGATTTCATTCAAGCTTCGCCCACCAGATCCAGTTTCCTTACTGTGGCTCTGTTTATTTCTAAGTACACTTTGAGCTCGTAATTTATATCCGGTGAATTCTGCCTGTAGAGCCTCCATCTCGTTGTGACTATTGGTTAATGCTACATTCAGGTTGACTATTTCACTCTCAAGTTGTATTACCTTAAAACAAGAGTCTCACAAGCTTCGTATCAAATAATTATTTGTTATCACTCGTTAGTTACCTTTTTATTGTGAGCTTCATCGAGATGTTTCAATTCTTGCAAGAGTCTACAGTTTTCAGCAGATAAGGTTTCAATCTGTTCATTAAGTGTATTTGCGTTTGCCTTGAAATCTCTTAGTTCATCGATAAGCTCATCTATCTTTTTCTTGTGTTCCGCAGCCTTGCGCTTCTCTTCGCAAAGTTCCTGTTTTATGTGTTCATTCTTTTCCCCAAGAATAGTTATTTGATTCGTTTTTGTTAAGCAAGTCTCCCGCAATTCAACTATTTGCTCATTTAAGCTATCAATGGTCATTAACTGCTTTTCTATTGTATCTTTAAAAGAATCATTTTTCGTAGCCTCTTCATTGAGTTTTGTTTGCAGGTCTTTAATGCTCTTCTAGAATATAATGATGAATTGATTAACGAGAAATTACTTAGTAAAGTAATAGGACCTACCTCATAATTTTCTACTTCCAAGGAAAGTACATTGTTCATTGCGTATTCTTGCTTGAAAGATTCTAACTGGGCTTGAATTGTCTTACGTGTATCTATTTCTAAATTTAAAGCACTCTTCATTTCTTCATACTCTTTATCTTTTTGCTCTCTTATTACCAACTCTGTTTTTATTTCATCCTTTAAAACATTAATTTTATCTTGATTTTGTTTCAAAATCAACTCTAATTTTGCATTTTCTTTTGACAGGCATTCATTTTTGTTAGACAATCTTGTAATACTTTCTTTTTTTTCATATAATGACTCTTTAAGAGATGTATTTTCAGAAATAAGACATTCCAAATTCTTTTCCAGTTTCTTATTTTCACATTTTTCTTGTTCCAGGTCATCTTGTAGTTTGTCATACTCAGAGTGAATCGTCTATGATAGAAATACAAAAATATTTATAAGTTAATAAAATACATTCAACTTCGCTCATTTCCTCTTTAACTTCTTATCAACCACGATACCACCTGAGGCACACTCACTTAGTGCATGTTACTCCATCGTATCATAGTTAAAAGATTAGTACCTGTAATTTTCTTGCATTTTCTGATATTTGCATGAATTTGTTTTGCAATTCATCCTTCTCAGCACTGATCTTAATTCTTTCAGTTTCCGAGAGTCTCAGCTGCTCAGATAGATCATTCAACTTTTTCTTCAATTTAACTGCAAAGCCGCGAAGCTGTAAGTAAATAAAATATCACCAGCAATTCAACCACTATACTTAATATAGTGGCTTACTTCGTTATGTTATGTTTTCTAATATTAAAGTATCTATTATAAGTAATATAAACTCCATTAGAATACAATTAGCATACGATAAATTTTACGTTTAAGTATAAAATTAAAAAGTTAATGCCTTGTAATATTTATCTTCAATTGACTCTTTTCCTTCGCTCTTCGTAAAGCCTTCATCATTATCTGCAGTCGTCTCGTTCATCTGAATAAATCAGAAACTGATCAAAATTTTTTGCTTCAACTGATACAAGGAACAGAGTACAGCGATAAATGTCTAAATAACGAACAATGAAAAAACTAGCAGAGATGAATAGGAAGATGCAAAACGCTACGCGTTTAGGCGACAGAGATAAGTAGGAAGATGCATAACGCTACGGTTTTAGGCGATGTCAAACTCATAGCGCTAAATCGTAGTGGCGAGCCTGGAAGTAGGATTCTGTGATCATCATCTCCGTCGACAATGCAAATCCCATCGTAGCCGAGTTAAACGTGAACACGATGCCGCAACTTGGCTGGCAGAGGTTCTCCGCCTGCCTGTGACAAACACGGCACGCTGTTTCATTTTTTAATAGCACAAATAATATTCAGACGGACAAAGTAGGTATTACGAAAAATTAGCAAAAACAAAATTGTACTTGTTAATTTCGGGTATAAAATTATGAACATATAAAAATGAACCAATTATTTTCTATGGAGAGATGAAACAAATAATGTAGCTGGTTACGGACTTTCTTTTCATTTAATTTTTATCATTCGAGGCTACGTAAAGACAACATTTTTAATATATCGAATTATCAGAAAATTATGTCGAGCTAGAATTTTAATTCCGAAATTTTTTTTACATCTGTACATACTGATAATTCGAGATATTAAAAATAAAATTATCTTTCCGTAGGCTTGAATAAAAAAATGGACTAAACTGAATCAGGCTACCAAAAACGTATGAAACTAAAAGTTTCTAAGCAGATACACTACTTGCCTCATCTCTCTATACATACGTATAACATAATTGTGTGATTTTTTACGCTTTTCATTTGTTTTACTCGAAATCAATAAGTGCAATTTTATGAGATATTTTTTTACTGCTTTTCCATTCACTGAACAGTATTTAAACTATTCAAAGCGCTGCAGCGGAAACGGACCTCCAATCACGCGCGAAAGCGTGAGTGTCGCTCTAGTACGCGTTAAAAAATGTGAGTATGCCAAGTACAGGAGTGCTGTAATTCCTCTCACATAAAGTATTGAAATCATATTAATAATGCCAAGTACACAAGTCACTATATATCTGCTTATCATATGACCCATCACTAGCCCATCATTTTAATTGTATTTTCAAAATTTCATTTAATGTCTTTGTTATAACTTAGCGCACTGTATACTACATACTAAAGAACACATCTGTAATATACGAATGAGTTAAATGTTTAATAAATAATATTCCAATGTCCGCTATCCGCTATCCAAAATCCGAATTGCCTAATTGCAGCTTCCTAATATTACTTTAATGACAGTCTCGCTAAGTATAGCATTGAACATAGCACGATGCGCTTTATTATAAGTGAACGTAATTTATTTTTGATATTATACAATTTCAACTCAATTTTCATTTACTCCATATATTCTGCGAGATTTTGATTTCGCCTCAATTTTATATTTTCAATAAATTTTGAAAGTAAATCAAGATCCAATAATATTTAGTAAAAATTGAGGTGCTACACAGGTGTGAAGTTGGTACTGCACTTTCTTAAAAATGTCTTAATTTATGTCTATATTTATGAGGGCATAGAGACAAACAGGAATAAGAAGAAGAAGGAAGAAAGAAGAAAAAAATTAGTTGCACAGAAATATCGGAAATTCGAAAAAATGTATAAAGCTTCCCAAATACTACTAAATATCGTTGGATCTCGATTTAATTTCAAAATTTATTCAATATACAAAATT
>JARQTH010000275.1:0-21168 GCA_030142595.1 Trachelus iudaicus
TGGGAGGAGCCTGAGGAATACTTACCAGTTCTCAAGCGCTTATGATTGGCTAACTTTAATCTTTAATAATTAATAAAATAATTAAAATTTTTGATTTTTGTTAACGCCAATATTTTTATTTTTTCACGCCGGATATAACGGTATGTCTCTTGTCAGGGGCTTAAGATACACCCTGTATATATGCGACTCAAGACAACTTTCAAGTTACGTAAAAGTTGTTAGGCAAGATTCTAACGTGCAATTCGCACATTGTGACAGACCTGAATTTTTCGCAATTAGTGATTAGTCTTCTTCCCTCCACATTTTCGCACTCCTCGTAATATCCTGTCGTGAAAAGTAACGCTGCGAACTCAACACTGGTATCCGACAAACGATTGTGAATTGCTTGAATTGCTGATGCACTTAATTTGCATAACATAGTCAATTTGTAAAAAGCAAAAAAAAAAGTATTAGCAAAACACAATGTAAATACATAACACATGCACTAAAAAATATTAGGGAGAAAAGTGCGTGATTTTCGCCCAGTGCGAGGTTTGCTGCCCGAGCGAAGCGAAGGCAACACGAGCACGAGGTGAAAATCCGCACTCCTCCCGTGTGGCATATACTACTTTTTAACCCGACTATTTTTAAAATAATCATATTTTTATGCCTGCATCGGCACAACGCTACAATATATGGGTGTAGGTTCACATCTCATTTCTTTTGTTTGGAGTTTTTTTCCCGCAATAATCACTCTTTTGCCCGCAAAATCACTTGTTTTGCCCTCTGGTCAAAAATTGATTACTTTCCGGCCGCGTTGCAGGCATGGAATGTGGTCATTTTATCGTAGTCGGGTATAAAATTGTATTTTCTAATTTGTATACAAATAACGGGTCAGTTATCGATAAATCAAATACCGTGGCAAAAATCGATTATCGACAATTACGAAATTGGCAAAAAAACCCCACACGCGAAAAAAATCTCACGACTAATTAAATACAATCCGAATTACATGTAATTGGTAAAAAAAAAAAAAAAAAGGAAAAAACAAAATCCGACCGACCAAAATTAATCAATTTTCACCGTAACACATTAATCCTCAATTTTTTCATTTTTCAGGAATCGAACAGAAACTTCAGCACATAGTGAATTTGGGCATGGAGGCTATTTGGATTTCTCCAATCTATCCGAGTCCAATGATCGATTTTGGATACGACATTACGGACTTCAGGGGCATCGACCCAACATTCGGAACCATGGAGGACTTCGAAAATCTCGTAAAAGCAGCCAAAAAGCTGTCGATCAAAATCATCATGGACTTCGTACCCAACCACACTTCGGACTTGCACGAATGGTTCCAGAAGAGTTTAAAAAATATAACGCCCTACAACGACTATTACGTGTGGCATCCTGGAAAGAAGCTTGAAAACGGCACCGTGACAAAACCAAACAATTGGGTAAAGAAAAATCGCAAAAATATTATCGATAATCAAAAAAAATGAAAAAACCATTGTCAAGAAAAAAAATTTCGAAAAAGTAACCATCGTTTTTTTTATTTAGATCAGTATATTCGGTGGTTCCGCATGGAAATGGCGAGAAGAGAGACAGGCTTATTATCTGCATCAATTTGATGTAACCCAACCGGACCTCAATTTCTACAACGAGAAACTCGTACAGGAAATAAAGGTACGACTCGCACGCATTACCAAAACAAAACATTATAGCTATATCGTATAAAAAATTAGCTCGTAAATAGCAGTGTAAGAATTGCGAGCGATAAGCTTGATAACAGCTAGTGACATATATTATACTATATATACAAATTACACGAAGTAATAACAAACAATAATAAAAAAGTCTAATCAGACAACGCGTTAATGATAAATTCCCTAGATTGTTAGACACGCTTCCGACATATCACCAGGACATAGAAATGTCCTAGTAAAATATGCATTATGTTACTAGCGTGAGATACGACTCGTTTAAAAAATTGACGAAATCATTTTTTTTTCAGGACGTTCTTATATTCTGGTTGGACAAAGGAGTCAACGGGTTCAGGGTCGACGCGATACGTCATATCTTTGAGAACACCAGTTTCCTGGACGAGCCGCTGAGTGGCAAAACAAACGATTCGAACGCTCCTGGTTACCTCAGTTTGATCTACACGACCGATCAGCACGAGAGTTACTTAATGGTTCAACAGTGGCGTGACGTCCTTGACGCCTATGACGCTGCACATGGCGTAGATTCCGTAATGATGACCGAGGCTTACGCGGAAATAGACCTCATCATAAAGTATTACAAATACGGATCTCATTTTCCATTCAACTTTTTCCTCATCGAGAATCTGGATAGCAGTTCGAACGCTAGCGTGTATAAGGATACCATTGACACGTGGATGAAGAATATGCCGTCAGATGGCACTGCGAACTGGGTGGTGAGTAAAAATATTGAATAACAATTAAATATTGATTAAGTATACATGAAGTGTCTTAAATAAAATTTTATAATTACAATGGCTGATGAAAATTACTGATAGTCTTATATCAGTTAATCGTGATGCGCAGTCGGGGTACTGAAAAACTTTGAAATTCTCGTAGATTGGAAATCACGATAGGCCCAGGCTGGTTGCACGTTTCGGCGGAGACATAGCTCAGGTCCTGAGCGTTATGCTCCTGCTGCTTCCGGGAGTCAGCGTGATCTATAACGGCGAAGAGATCGGTATGGAGGACAAGTGGATATCGTTCGAGGACACTAAGGATCCTCAGGGATGTAACGCGGGGAAGGAGAATTATGAGAGTGTGACTAGGGATCCTTCCAGGACTCCGTTCCAGTGGGACAATACGACGTCAGCTGGTACTTGGGTTTTTGTAAAAAAATTTTTCTGCAAAATTACATGACTCGATTAATTTTTTTTTTTTTTGTAAGGTTTCTCCACGAACTCTACCACGTGGCTTCCCGTCCACGAGAACTACCAGACGCTCAACTTGGCGGCGCAAATGGCGGCCGAAAAGTCTTATTACAAGATGTTCGTGAAAGCGGCGGAATTGAAAAAATGGCCAGCCGTTCGAGAGGGCAATATCACTACTCACTTGTTCAATGATAACATATTTGCATTTTCCAGGTATGACGGGAGGATCGATAAATACGACTGGCAATTGTTTTGTCGATTCGACATGAAATAATTGTCAATGGGATTAATAGCTTTTTTTTTTAGAGAATTGAAGGGCAGCAGTTCCGTTTACGTAGTGATCAATACTGGCGAATTGATAGAAATGATCGATCTTACTGTCTTTGATGGAATTCCTAGCGAAGTGACTGTATATTTGACTACGTTGAATAGTACGCTACATGCAGGGTAAGTGTTCAACGATAAATGATCTTGTATAGTAATTTTTTAGCAATTTGTGTTTTCGATTAATCCCACGACAATGCTTCGTTATGACTAGTTAATTGATATGTAATTTAAAAAAAAATTTATTGGGAAATTTTATTTCGAAATTCAGGGCCAACATAGATCCTAAAATGATCCATATTTCTCCTCGAAGTTGCGTTGTCTTTGTTGAGGCGCAGCCAAGGGATTCATCCTCAACAATCTTTACACCGGCGATTATCACCATATTTGCAGCATTAGTGCTGCAGTTGGTCTACCATTAATTTCATGGTAAATTGCACGTATGTATTAATCATTCCCGATTGGAATTTCGACTGTGAACACGTTATCAGTGAATCTTCAGTTATTAATGTTTTATGCGCATGAGCACGCTGTTACGTCATGTCAATAGCTATTTAATTTTGAAAATCTTTCGCAATTTGTTTAACTCTGTCACACGTATAGTTTAACGTATAATAACAATGGTTATGAACAGACAAAATTTTCAACATTAAAAAAAATTGATTGGATTAATATTTGTCTTTTATATTACAGACAAACTGTAAACAGCGGAGAAGCCTTGGTCATTGCGCCATATACCTTCATCGTTCTCTACGGAACAGAAGAAATGGAAACTGGATCTACAAGTCAAATTTTGATGAATAAGTGTGCCATTTGTTAAATAAGTTGTTCCTATGTCCTTATATTAAGTGTCTACAGCTAGCACAGAACCAATGATGTAACGGGTATATTAATTTGATACAGAGTAAAATAAAATTTTTAGATACAAAAAATTCTAATCGTTACTGTACCTTAGAGGGAATTATACATTTTTTTAAATCAAAAAGAAATACTAGAGAAAGTATGTAACATAAAAAATAGAATTACACTATGTGGAGCGGGGTCTCCGGTATGGAGCGTCGGAGTCGCCGATTTCGAGCAGGAAGCATGGAAAATAAAAGACAGGAAGAAGACGAAAGATGGACCGAAGGACCAAGGAGAGGGAGCATCTTGTGAAACAGGCACAATAACGAAAACTCTGTCTTCGCTACCATCCAAGAAGGTAACGGTAGCCGAACTTGAACAAAGCTTGGAAGAATTAGAATTCCCGACGTCGGGCAGGAAAGCCGAACTCGAACACCAGCTGAAAGGATACGAAGATGGTGAGACAAGTGACGATGAGTCCGAAAAGGAAGAGACAGATGAAGAAAACAAAGATACTCAACATTAAGAGAACGAGGGTTGGGAAAATGACAACAGAACGATGGCCGTGAAGAAAATTATTAGAGATACCCTAATATAATTTAGGGCCCTATCAGGCTTTAATGTGGATATCATAATGTGGATTCCCATATCACTGCCTATTAGGGACTTTATGAGGAAATTCTGCGGTTGCATGGCAAAATTTAGTCGCATCGTACTAGGGCAATTAATTCAGGGCCCGGTTAGGCTTAATCATGGTAACAAGTACGCAAATCAGTAATGATTTTGCCAGATAACGGCTTGATAAGGAAATTCTAGATTGTCATGACGAAACTTAATAAGGCCTTGAGAGGTTAATTACTATTGGATTTAAAAGGCGTGCTATAGCGAGTTTAGTATGTCGCACCAACGATGGCGCCACTGACGCGTTTGACGGATGGCGCTGCGTACCCGACCTGATTCTCTCTTGCTCTGTCCACCTGTAACCGTGCTACAAGAAGGAATTATAAAAGAAGCATTATTAAATACTCTCACCGCCTCTACTTTACTTCCACAATCTTAACTTCAACAATTACTTAAGGGCCCAGTCAGGCTTGACCATGGTATCAAGTACGCAATTTAATATGAAAAGTTAATTATTATGAGACCCTTATCTGGCAAAATCATTCGTGTACTTGTTACCACGACTAAGCCTAACCGCACCCTGAATTAATTGTCCTAGTACGATCCCATTAAATTTCGCTATGAAACCCTAGAATGTCCTTATAAGGTCCATAATAGGCAGTGATATGGAAATCCCCATTATGATATCCACATTAAAGCCTGCTAAGGCCCTAAATTATCTTGGGCATCCATAATAACTTTCTTCACGGGCATTTATATACGGATCGGCTGGTATTAGATATATGTATATACCCTAACCCCTGATAGCGTGAAATCTATATTATTTAGGAGTCAATAATAAATTGTCTCAGTATTGCACGGGAGATGGTATTTTTTTTCTTTAAGATGAATTTACACGTTATCTTTATGAGCGATGCTTCGACGCGTTTAAGGCCACTTGTCCACAACCGTGTATTCACTGCGCCGGTCTGTAGGCAAAAGGGAAGACACTGCAACGAAGCACGTAGGTTCGTGCCTGGGCAGAGTGGGAGTTGTCCCTGATAAGAGCGTCGCAACGGGCCTACTAATATTTGGCGAGCGTGTGTGAAATTCGCTACAATACCAGCCGGGCGGTATGAATTTTTGAAGACGCCCTTTGGATTATATAGTCCGACGTCTTTCTTACGTTTTATCGACGAAGTGTTTCAGGGTCTAAATCGAACGAAGGTCGTATTCACGCACGCAGACGATCAGATCGAACCTGGCCTAGAGGAGGAAGAGGCATTAGCTAACCTTAAGGAAACGCTCGCAGTTGCCGGAGAAGGGTCCAGTGATCAACTGGAAGAAATGGACGTTTTTGCAAAGCCGCGTCAAGTATCTCGGTCGCCCGATTGAGAACGGTAAGGTCGGCCCTTCACTTTCGAAGATCAAATCGGCACAGAAGTTTCCGACGTCAAAGTCCAAAAACGCGGTACAGAGCTTCCTCGGATCAACAGGATGCTTTTGGATGTTTATTTGCCATTATGGAAAAATTGCGAGACAAGAAAATTGATCGTTTGAATGATCACGTAAAGTCCGTATAAAAAGTTTGGTGAAAAATCGAAATTAAGTAAAAATGTGGTATGGGAATTTTTGGGGCCTGATTGTGTTATAAAGGCTATTTTTTATTATTTCACTGTTTGGACCCAATTGGGACCTGTCTAACTTATTGCCACTGAGCAACCTCATATTCGAGGCAGTCCAACTGCAGTTGGATCAGGGTTAATTAATTAACTAATTGATTGGTTCCTTGCTCATTGGTAATTAAGAATTAATATTTAGGTCCAATGTATGAACTTTGTAACGGTGTTTTTATTTACGACATGTGCCCCATGTAGGCTACCTGGAACGTATATTTTTTCTTAATTTCAAAATATCATATCACCTGACAATTTTGGTTCAACAGTGTATTTACACTATTATACTTCAGACTGAATGCTCCTTTAATTACCGGAAGAAAAATTGCATCGTCCCATGGAAAAAATCAATTTTTTTAATTCCAAAATTGGTAAACATTATTCCACGGAACGAAAAAAAAAATATTTCGGATCTCTATATACTTTCATCACTCACTGTATTGTGACGTGGCGTCGGGACGACACATTACAAAGGCTCGGCACCTCCGCGCGCTTCCGACGGTACGGCGGTGCTTCCAGCCTCCATCTCTAAAGAGTTCGTGGGTCCGGGGTTCGGGAGGAGAGAACGGAGGAGCATAGTGGACCGGCGGCGGAGGTACGCGTTCCTTTTGGGTTGAGAGCCCGCACGCAAGGAGTGCCCAACCGCCGGGACGCCGGTACCCTGGGAACTTTGACCGGCTACGGTTCGCGGGTCCGCGGGGAGGGCGCCCGAGAGAAGGATTATTTTGATCTTTGACCTACCGCGAAGAGCGATAGGAAGACAAGAGAGTGCGTCGCGGGGAGTTCGTGCGTGAAGACTGGGGAGTCCGGCGGACCGCGAGAAAATGAGTTCTTCTTCCTTGCTCGGGCGATAGCGAATCTATCAGATAATCGCGGATTGCGGTTATCGGGATGTCTCGCAGAGAACCGTGGCTTCCAGGTTTTTCTTTGATATGGTATAGTACCAGTGCGTGGCCGAGTGGGTGAAACGCCAAGTGCCCCGTGGACGCCCTCGCGGAGCCGGGACGCGGCGCAATGGAAGTAGGCGGAAGGAACACGGCCACCACTATTTGGATTTTATTAAGGGATCGATGGGAGAGCCAGCTTTCGGTAAGAAGCGCGAGAGCGGTCTTAATTGGAGAATCTCACGCGAGAAGATAGCCGAGCGGGTGTGGTCCGGACATGTCTCTGAACTTGGCATAACAATTGTTAGAATCTCACGAAGAAACGGTTGATTTACTTGCATCCCGCATAGTTCTATAGTTCGTAACCATTTTTGGCAGTAGTTCAATTAAGCTACCCCTAGAATCGAATATTTAAGAGATGAGATGGGAATTTCGCATTTGACCTTCCAGCATCTCATGGTATTTCGAGTTCCAAAGCGATGAAAATATGTTTCCCACACAGTTCTATAAGATTTCCAGCATTTTAGGGATAGTTCTACTTATTTAACCGCAAAAAAAAATTTCAAGGTGTGCGGTTATATGTAACTCGAAAAATCGAAAATCGGGAGATGCTGATCTTTAAATGTAAAATCTGGGCTCGATTATGGTCAGGATCAATAGTTCGGATGTCTTAGCAGGATACAGAGAAAAGTTCTCGTCGCTAGCCCTCTCCGAATAATTATTAATAATTATCTATTACTCCTAAAATCATTCAAAGGTGAGATGCTGGTGTTTTACTTTGAGTTATGCCGACTTCACGGCGCCCCCTATTTTTGAAAAAATGTAATTTTTTGGGAGTTTTGAATAGCTTAACAATAGTTTTAGAATTCTCTGTACATTTTATCGATAGTTCCGGTCATTATCCGCTTAAAAATAAAGTTTGAAAAAATCAGCCCACTGTCTTTTAGAAAATCGTATTTTTTTCAGTGTTCTGGATAGGTCTCAAAGAGTTTTCTCCCATCAGAACTCCCAAAAAAATTACATTTTTTTTCAAAAATGAGGGGCGCCGTGAAGTTGGGAGAACTTAAAGTAAAACACCAGCATCTCACCTTTGAATGATTTTCGAAGTAATAGATAATTATTAATAATTATTCGGAGAGGGCTAGCGACGAGAACTTTTCTCTGTATCCTGCTAAGACATCCGAACTATTGATCCTGACCATAATCGAGCCCAGATTTTACATTTAAAGATCAGCATCTCCCCTTTTTCGATTTTTCGAGTTACATATAACCGCACACCTTGAAATTTTTTCCGGCGGTTAAATAAGTAGAACTATCCTTAAAATGCTGGAAATCTTATAGAACTGTGTACGAAACATATTTTCATCGCTTTGGAACTCGAAATACCATGAGATGCTGGAAGGTCAAATGCGAAGTTCCCATCTCATCCCTTAAATATTCGATTCTAGGGGTAGCTTAATTGAACTATTTCCAAAAATGGTTACAAACTGTAGAACTATGCGGGATGCAAGTAAATCAACCGTTTCTCCGTGAGATTCTAACATTTGATATGCTGAGTTCACACACACGATGCAGAGACACGGATGCCTCAGGTGGCTACCGACGTCACAAAGCACACTCCTGGAGATGAAAAAGTTCGTCTCCAACGAAACCTGTCAGGACCGCGAATCGCGCCGCAAGGGAATTCGCGAATTCGGTAGGCACATCAAGATAGCGCCTGGGTCTTGGGCAGGCTAGCCACCGCGACAAGAAATAGTTAGGTTAGGTTGAGCCGCCATTGGGTATTACTCTGTACGCGACGGGATTCGCATTGTAAAGTCCTTCATGTATTTACTGCTAATAAACGAAACGGTATCCAACTCGGTGGCTTATCATTTGGCGCACCTATCCCCTGACTCCGAAATTCTCTCTCGTCGCCCCCATGTTCCCCTCTACCACTTTCAGTGCGCGGAGGCTGAGCCGTCGGGAAATGTGGAAAACGGCCGTGGCGAGGGACGCTGGTGCGGGGAAGCCGCACCTGCCGCCCTACAATTACATTTTCGAAATTTGCTTGCGATTTCAGCACGTTGGAAGCGTCCACAGATTATTTGTAGGCGACGCCGACAGACGACATACGTCACAGTGTACAGCGAATATACTCGCTGCATTAGCATGTGAGGGATAGTCAGTTTAATTAGAAGCATCGAAAGAAAAATTCATGAATTTCAAAAAGAATATTTAAACATTTTACATTGAATGTAATTGTAATCCATTAAGCAAACAAAATGTTTAACGCTTCAATGATCAGACAGCCAGCCGACAAGAGCCAGACAGCTGATGTAATATTATTTCGATATTTTCTATACGTTTGGCTGATAGTGCAAATCGAAAAAAAAATTAGCCTTATCGATAAGAACATATTCACGATTACCATAGATAATGAGCACGATAGCATATGGTTTGATCATTATATCTGATCAGCACGGCTACACTACTTTGCCTCGTGCATCCAGCATCTGCGTATAAAAAGGCGAACCAGAAGCAATTCCACAGACAGTGTCTGTGGCCGGCAAGAATCTTCAACGTTCACCAGGTAAAATATTCAATTTAGAATTTACGTATTGAATTAAAAACTAACAGCCCGTATCCTTTAATTGGAAGCGAACGATTACTAAAAAAAGATTTAACGTAATTAACTAATTAGATTTTTTCACTAATATTTTTAATGGTAAAATTTTTTTTAATCTTGTATCCTTTTCAGTTATGTTCATCGGATTTTAAAGTTATCATGAAGTTACTGCTCACACTGGGATTACTGACTTTTGTTGGTATCCCTGTTAATTGCCTGGAATGGTGGCAGTCCATGTCATTGTATCAGGTTTATCCACGAAGTTTCAAAGATTCTAATGGCGACGGTGTGGGAGACCTTAAAGGTGAGTTTCTTTTTTGATTTTTATTTATTTTGCTTAAGTTGAGAACAATTTTTGTTTAATGAAAATATATTGCAACCTGGCGTTACACAGCTGGAGGCGGCTGCGTCTAGGAATGATCCAAAAATAAATAGATAAGACTTAGCAGGTCGGATAGTGGGTTTGGTGGCACAGTCGTAAGTGCCCGACTTGGCAGCCCGAAGGTATCGGGTCCGATTCCCGACCAGAACTCCTTATTTTTCGGAAATTCCTAGCCCTTTAGCGCCCCCTGGTGGCTCTGTGGATAAATTAATTATAGCGGAGACGAGCCGGGCACCCCGTCATAATATACACGTTTCAAGAAAACTTTCAGGTTGCGCAAAAGTTGTTACGCAAGATTCTGATGTACAATTCGCACATTGTGACAGATCGAAATTTTCCGCGATTAGTGATTAATCTTTCTCCCTCTACATTTTCGCACTCCTCGTAATGTCCTGCCGTGGAAAGTAACATTGCGAAATTAACACTCGTATCCGACAAAAAAATATAAATTCCTTAAATTGCGGATGAACTTAATTTGTATAACACTGTAAATTTGCAAAAACCAAAGAAAAAAAAGGATTAGCAAAAGACAATCAAAATACATAACGTATGCATTGAAAAAAAATTATATTTTCTAATTTGTATACAAATAACGTATCAGTTATCGATAAATTAAATAACCTGGCAAAAATCGATAATCGGCAATTACTAAATTCGCAATAAATCCTATAAGCGAAAAAAAAATCTCACGACTAGTTAAAATACAATCTGAATTACATGTAATTGGTTAAGAAACAAAGGATCCATATATCGATCGACCAAAATTCTTCAATTTTCACCGTGACACATTGATCCTCAATTTTTCCAAATTTCAGGAATCGAAATGAAACTTCCGCACCTGGTCTGTATGGGCGTGGACGCTTTTTGGATTTCTCCCATCTATTCGAGTCCAATGAAAGATTTTGGATATGACATTTTCGACTTCAAGAGCATCGACTCACTATTCGGAACCATGCAAGACTTCGAAAATTTATTAAAAGCAGCCCACAAGCTGTCGCTCAAACTCATCATGGACTTCGTACCCAACCACACTTCGGACGAGCACGTATGGTTCCAGAAGAGTTTAAAAAATATAACGCCCTACAACGACTATTACGTGTGGCACCCTGGAAAGAAGCTTAAAAACGGCACCGTGATAGAACCAAACAATTGGGTAAAGAAAATCGCAAAAATATTACCGATATTCGAAAGAAATGAAAGAGTCATTGTGGAAAAAATTTTCAAAAATTTAATCATCTTTTTTTTAATTAGATCTCCAAATTCGGTGGTCCCGCATGGACATGGCGAGACGAGAGACAGGCTTATTACTTGCATCAATTCGGTATAATCCAACCGGATCTGAATTACCGCAACAAGAATGTCGTACAAGAAATGAAGGTACAATTCATACGCATTACCACAGCAATACGTTATAACTGTATCATATAAATAATAGCCTGGTAAATAGCCGTGTAGGAATTGAGAGCGATAAGTTTCATAACAGCTAATGCCAAATATTATATATATATATGTTACATGAAGTGATAAAAAAAAGTAATGATGAAGTCTAATCAGACAACGCGTTAATAATAAATTCCCTAGACTGTCAGACACGCTTGCGACGTATCACCAAGCCATAGAAATGTCCTAGTAAAATATGCATTATGTTACTAGCGTGAGATACGACTAGTTTAAAAAATTAACGAAATCATCTTTCTTTAGGAAGTTCTCGCATTCTGGTTGGGAAAAGGAGTCGACGGGTTCAGGATCGACGCAGCGTCTGTTCTCTTTGAGAACATCAATTTCCCGGATGAGCCGCTGAGTGGCAATACAAACGATTCGAGCAGTTATGGTTACACCGATCACATCTACACGGCCAATCAGCCGGAGACTTACGAAATGATTCGCCAGTGGCGTGACGTCATGGACGCCCATGACGCTGCTAATGGCGTAACTACGATCATAATGACCGAGAATTACGTGAGCATAGACTTCGTTATGAAGTTTTACGATTACGGAGTCAATTTTCCATTCAACTTTATGTTCATCAAGGACCTGAATAAAAATTCTACCGCCAGCGATTATAAAAATCTCATTGACTCGTGGATGAAAAATATGCCGTCAGGCAGCACCGCGAACTGGGTGGTGAGTAAAATATTGAATATTAATTAAATATTGATTAAGTATATGATACGTGTCTTAAATAAAATTCTTTAATTATAACGCCTAATGACAATTATTGATAGTTTTATATTAGTTGATTGCAATGCATGGTCGAGGTACTGAAAAATTTTGAAACTCTCACAGGCTGGAAATCACGATAAGCCCAGGCTGGTTTCGCGTTTCGGCGAAAACATGGCCCAGGCTATCAGCGTTATGCTCCTGCTGCTTCCGGGAGTCAGCGTGTCCTATAACGGCGAAGAGATCGGTATGGAGGACAAGTGGATATCGTACGAGAACACTCAGGATCCTCGGGGATGTAACGCGGGGAAGGATAAGTATGAACAAATGTCTAGGGATCCTGAAAGGACTCCGTTCCAGTGGGATAATACGACGTCAGCTGGTACTTGGGGGTTTGTTAGAAAATTTTTTTTTTTCAAAATTACATGCTTTTATTAATTTTGGTTTTTCAAGGTTTCTCCACGAACTCTACCACGTGGCTTCCTGTTAACGATAACTACCGGACGCTGAACTTGGCGGCGGAAATGGCGTCTGGAAAATCATATTACAAGATGGTCGTGAAAGCGGCGGAAATGAAAAAATGGCCGGCCGTTCGAGAGGGCAGTATCACTACGCGCTTGTTCAATGATAACGTATTTGCATTTTCCAGGTAAGACGGGAGGATCGATACATAGGACTGGCAAATATTTTGTCGATTCGAAATGAAATAATTGTCAATGGGATTAATGGCTTTTTTTTTAGAGAATTGAATGGCAGCAGTTCCGTTTACATAGTGATCAATACTGGCGGATCGGAAGAAATTGTCGATCTTACTGTCTTTGATGGAATTCCTAGTGAACTGACTATATATTTGACTTCGTTGAATACTACGATAACTACAGGGTAAGTGGTGAACGATAAATGATCTTGTATAGTAATTGAAGCACGGCCTGAATAATGTCATTGGTTGAAAAAAAATTAATTTTGTAGCAATTCTTGTTTTCTATTAATTGAACGACAATGCTTCGTTGTGACTAGATAATTGTTATGTAATTTTAAAAAATGACAATCTTTACACCGGCTATTATGACCATTTTTACAGCATTAGTGCTTGAACTGTTCTACCATTAATTACATGATAAATTGCACGTATGTTCTAATCATTCCCGATTAGAATTTCGACTGTGAACGCGTTATCATTGAATCGTCAGTTATTAATGTTTTATGCGCATGAGCACGCTATTACGTCGTGTCGATAACTATTTAATTTTGAAAATCTTTCGCAATTTTTTTAACTTTGTCACACGTACAGTTCAACGTATAATAACAATGGTTACGAATAGAAAAAATGTTCAACTTTTCAAAAAAGAAATTAATCGGATTAATATTTTTTTTTATATTACAGAAAAACTGTAAACAGCGGAAAAGTCCTGCTGATTACGCCATATACCTTCATCGTTCTCTATGGAGCAGAAGATATGGAAAAGTGCAGCTAGAAGTCAAATTTTGTGAATACGTGTATTGTTTGTTAAATAAGTTTTTTCTATGTCCTTATCTGAAGTGTCTATAGCTAGCACAGAACCAATGATGTAACCGGTGTATTAATTTGATACAGAGTAAAATAAAATGTTTAGATGCAAAAAATTCTAATCAGTACTGTTCCTTAGAGGGAATTAAACATTAATTTTAATGAAAAAAAAATACTAGAAAAAGTATGTAACATAAAAAATAGAATTACACTATGTGGAGCGGGGTCTCCGGTGTGGAGCGTCGGAGTCGCCGATGTCGAGAAGGAAGCATGGAAAATAAAGGACAGGAAGAAGACGAAAGATGGACCGAAGGACCAAGGAGAGGGAGCATCTTGTGAAACAGGCACAATAACGAAAACTCTGTCTTCGCTACCATCCAAGAAGGTAACGGTAGCCGAACTTGAACAAAGCTTGGAAGAATTAGAATTCCCGACGTCGGGCAGGAAAGCCGAACTCGAACACCAGCTGAAAGGATACGAAGATGGTGAGACAAGTGACGATGAGTCCGAAAAGGAAGAGACAGATGAAGAAAACAAAGATACTCAACATTAAGAGAACGAGGGTTCGGAAAATGACAACAAAACGATGGCCGTGAAGAAAATTACGTCCTGGAATTAATAATTAACTTTCATATTGATTATATTAATCAATTAAATAGTACTGGAATCCTGTATAGGCCCCGAACATTTAGCCTTGTAAGGTCCTGAAGAAAAAAGCGTGACCGTCCTTTAAGGGGCCCTATGAGGCTTCCAGGCCCCTAAGAGAATTCGGGAAAATTAATCAGGGCCTTGGAAAAACCCTGGTAAATTTTCTTCACGAGTTGCGTTTACGTTCTCGTTTTTGCACCAAAATAACGGCTTATATTTCAATGGATATTTTTGCGCCTTGCGAATTCGTTCTATTTATTCTTCGTTATCGTCATTATTATATATTACTATATTTTGAGTGCTAAGACATTTTTTTATATAAACGATTTTCATAATTTCTAAAAGACGAGCTCAATAATAGTCAAATTATAACTCAGACAATATCACAGTGTCACGAAGGACATAAATTTTCGTTATATGCTCTTCGAGATAACATTTACAGGATTCGAACCTAAAACCTGCCCGATCTACCTAATTACTTAACTACCTAACTATACGTGAAGACGAGCACGTTAACCACCAGACCAAACCGACTGTGTGAATTTCTTATAATTAAATTGCACAGTAGTTGCATCTAGGATAAAAATTATCGAGATATCGGGCGAATTCGATTGAAACTCGGTACTCGGAGGTTCTTGAGGTTGAGGTTTGCGAATTTGAAGTCAAAGTAAAAAAATTTTAAACGGCGGATCCAATACAGCAGATCAAAATGCAAAAAGTTACTTGATCTAGATGCGAAACTTCTTATATTAATTTGTGTACTTGATACCATGGTCAAGCCTGACTGGGCACTTAATTAATTAATCTCTCAAGGCCTTATTAAGTTTCGTCATGGCAACCCTAGAATGTCCTTATAAGGTCCCTAATAGGCAGTGATTTTGAAATCCATACTATATCCATATTAAAGCCTGATAGGGCCCTAAATTATCTTAGGACATCCCTGATAATTTTCTTCAGGGGTATTTATATACAGATCGGCTGGTATTAGATAAATATATTTTCCCTAACGTCTGATAGCGTGAAATTTATATTATTTAATAATCAATAATAAATTGTGTCAGTGTTGCACGAGATGGTACGTTTCTTCTTTAAGATGATTTTATACGTTACCTTAATGAGCGATGCTTCGACGCGCTTAAAGCCACTTGTCCACAACGGTCTATTCAGTGCGCCGGTCTTTAGGCAAAATGGAAGATCGCGACACTGCAACGAAGCACGTAGGCTCGTGCCTGGGCGGAGTGGGAGTTGTCCCTGATAAGAGCGCCGCGACGGGCCTACTAATATTTGGCGAGCGTGTATGAAATTCGCTCCAACACCAGCCGGGCTGTATGAATTTTTGAAGACGCCCTTTGGATTATATAGTCCAACGTCTTTCCTACGTTTTATCGACGAAGTGTTTCAGGGTCTAAATCGAACGAAGGTCGTATTCACGCACGCAGACGATCAGATCGAACCTGGCCTAGAGGAGGAAGAGGCATTAGCTAACCTTAAGGAAACGCTCGCAGTTGCCGGAGAAGGGTCCAGTGATCAACTGGAAGAAATGGACGTTTTTGCAAAGCCGCGTCAAGTATCTCGGTCGCGCGATTGAGAACGGTAACGTCGGCCCTGCACTTTCGAAGATCAAATCGGTACAGAAGATTCCGACGTCAAAGTCCAAAAAAGCGGTACAGAGCTTCCTCGGATCAACATGATACTTTCGGATGTTTATTTACGATTATGGAAAAATTGCGAGACCATTTTCAAGCATGCTAAAGAACGACCAGAGATTTCGCTTTGGCGTGGAAGAAGAACAGTCCTTTCGAGAGACTAAAGCAGTTACTGATAAGCGTACCGATATTACGAATATATCGGCCAGATGCAATTACGGAGTTATACAGGGATGCTGGCAAAGAGGACTATGGACTATTTTCTTACAGAAAACCGCCGATGAGCTTCGATTCCACGTTATTTGGTTTACGAGTAGCGAGACTTCAGACGCTGAGAAGAATCTGCATTCCTACGAGTTTTGGATTCTTGGGGTAGGTCAAGAAGTAAAGAAATTTCGGGTTGATCTACTCGTAGTCGAATTCAAGTTGGTAAAGAAAAAAGAAATGAAAAAGAAATTAGAAATACTATATACTTGTTCATTTCGGGCAAATTAATTTTTAAACAATTTTCACTAAATAAAAACAGTAGCTTTGTCCGATTTTCAAAACATTAATTCCGTCTAAATGCACCAGAGGGCGTCACGATCGCCGTCCACTGTAATCAGGTTTACGTAAGTTAACCGTGTACAATTTTTCACCCCCGTCTCCTTCGGATCGGCGGGGTAGGGGATTGTGAAAAATTAATTCTCTTTGCCTGCCAGCACGAACGAGAAACCCACCTGGCGTAATACGAAATTTAGCCTGGAATCGCGTGACGTCGTATAATCAGCGACCGCGATCGTTTCTGCTTGGTTATCGTGAAACAATACTCCGTGTTAGCTGCATATGAGGACCTCATGAGTCCACGTATGTTATCTACAGGGCGTTTCAAAAGGAGTATAACTGGTATGGTTATCTCTGTATCCACAAATTCCGCATATTTAAATGACCAAGACACTTGATGTTAATTTACATTAAAATTATTGTACAGGGTTATTCAGTGATAATGGATCACCTGTACAATATAATATTTTTTAATAACAATATGAATATACATATACACAGTATACGTGTGCGTATAGTAATATATTTAAAATGTAATCAACAAAATAATGGCAAAAAAATAAGTATAAATATATGAATATATCATTGTATATAAATTGATACTTATAAATGAATTATGAGCAATCTATGCGTTTTAGGACACGAGATGCAAATTGTGAAATTTAATATTAAAAATCAATTTGATTGATAATTTCAAAAAAACTGTTAACGATACGCGATTTCGATTCGCGTAATTTTTGTTTGATACACATCTTCAGTGACTCATGTGTTTGCGAAATGAAGTTATCAATGGAATAAACAAGTGCAGATACAACACGACAGGATCAACGTTAATCCGATGTTGAACGAAAATATGTTATCTCCCGCAAGAGGATCTCCGATATAAAAAAGGACGACAAGTACGTATAGGAGTTGCAGGTATTTTAGTGCAAAAAAAGCTGAGAAATCAGTAGTCGATGTCAAATAAGATTCCATGAAAAATGTACTCCCTTGAGCCACAGGTATATCAGATGATTATTTTGTTGGTGTAAATATACGTCATTTAATTCTTAATAGATAAGACTTGTCATATGGATATTTTACTAGAGAATTTTGTATCTGTGTTAAATTTGAAAAAGAAAAAAGATAAACGTCACTTATCATCACGCATTAGTTATTAATTTCAATGTATAATATGTCAAGCTGAAATTATTTCGTCGACGCTTTTGACGTCACTAGAAAATTCCAAGCTTCCACTATATACCAACTGGCAACTTGATTCACTGCCAGATCCTAACCTAACTGATTAACCATTTGAACAAAGTTGGCTATCGAAATAGAAATGAGACCAGTTCACAGTGATACGTCGTACTGTGTCATTTTACTGGTAAATAAAATTCTTTTGGTAAGTATAAAAAAATTGAAATTAATCGTATCCGATACGCTGAGTGCGTTACTGGCTTTTGTACCTACTGACTGGTATCGAGATTCGATATGAAAATTGTATTAACACGAATATACGAGTGCGAAGATACCAATGGTGCAACTAGAGAAGCTTAAAATATCTGATGCATTAAAAATGATTATCAGCTTAGAAGACAGCAAGATCGACTCCCGCTGCTGGTATTAATTAAATTGCATTAATCGAATCGTTGAAGACCTTATCAGGTAACATTATCTTATTGTTTGCATTATGAAAAACAAGGGTGTAAAATGCTTATTCATTTTGTCAAGCTATAGTTTGAATGATTACGTAAAACCCGTAAAAAAAATTTGGTGAAAAATCGGATTTAAGTAAAAGTGTGGTATGGGCATTTTTGGGGCCTGATTGTGTTATAAAGGCTATTTTTTATTATTTCACTGTTTGGACCCAATTGGGACCTGTCTAACTTATTGCCACTGAGCATCCTCATATTCGAAGTAGTCCAAATGTAGTTGGGTTAGGGTTAATTAATTAAATAATTGATTGGTTCATTACTCATTGGTAATTAAGAATTAATATTTAGGTCCAATGTATAAACTTTGTACCGGTGTTTTTATTTACGACAGTTTAATAAGTTGACTTTGACGCAACATGATAAGATACTGCACTTCGATTATCATTCTTGTTATTCTGAATTAGGGCTACTGTAAACAGTTCAAAATACCCGCAGATTATGCGACGAAGAATCATTTTGACAGATACTTCATGATTATCAAAAGAGACTTAAGTAGGATTAAGGGTCGCACGTCAGGCAGCAGGTCATATGTTTTATCACGTATATACGTAATACGAGGTATAGGATTAACTTGAATTAAAACATTAGGCTAATCAAGAATCTTATATATGTATGTACAGGGTTATTCCCCCTAAACGCACTGCCTGAAGATTGCCTGCCAATTTGAATTTTATGGCAAAACCACCTTCAAGTGATGAGTTTGCCGTGAATCACCCTGTACATGGGTATATAGTAAATATAATCATATACAGATGCAGTAAATATGTAGAGGGTGAGCCATTTGTAATAACCAGGCCGATTTATGCGAAAACGAAGGCAGATATAAAAAAAAAATTTCAGACAAAATTTGTAGGGTTTCCAGGGGGACCGAAAAGTTCGTTACTGAATTCTTCCCTGAGTGCAGGCGTCAAGGTAATTCGAAGATCGACTTTCATTTTTTCAATGGAATGATGCAATTTTTCCCACGACATCAAAAAAGCATCCAATCCTGAGTTTAAAAGTACTAGTACACTAATCACCCAAAATTGACAGGTGATAAGGATATTTTGAAAATAAACAAAAATCTGTTCCTTACATTACCTGGGATCATTACCAAAGATAGAGTCCTAGTGGAGCTAGAAACACGACGAAATTTAAGCCAGACATCTTTAACGTCCCTAGCCAATTACGATTTAAGCCACGTACACAATGTGCCCCAGGTAGGCCACCTAGAACGGATATTTTTTCTCATTTTGAAAATATCTTACCACCCGGCAATGTTCTGCCAATAGTGTATTTACACCATTATATTTACTAATTAAAAAAAAAACAATTCTGCAAATATAAAGGTGCCCGAATATTTTCTTCTGGAACCGAGCCACACTGTTGATGCAATTTATTTCAACATTTTACATACGTTTAACTGATACTGCAAGACGAAAAAAAAAATTATTCACGATTACCACAGATAATGAGCGCGATAGCATATGATTTAATCCTTATATCTGATCAGCACGGCTACCCTACTTCGCCAAGTGCATCCAGCATCTACGTATAAAAAGGCGAACCAGAAGCAATTCCACAAACAGTGCAGTCTGTGGCCAGCAAGAATCTTCAACATTCTCCAGCTAAACTATTCAATTTAGAATTTACGTATTGAATTAAAAACTAGCAGAGCCCGTATTCTTTAATCGGAATCAAACGATCTCTAAAAAAGAAAACAACGTAATTATCCAACTAGATTTTCTCACAAATATTTCGAATGGTAAGATTTTTTTTACTGAAATATTTTTTTTAGTTCTATTCATCGGAGTTCAAAGATATCATGAAGCTACTGCTCACATTGGGATTACTGACTTTTGTTGGTATCCCTGTCAATTGCCTGGAGTGGTGGCAGTCTATGTCATTGTATCAAATTTATCCACGAAGTTTCAAAGATTCTAATGGCGACGGTGTGGGAGACCTTAAAGGTGAGTTTCTTTTTTATTTTTATTTTTTGTGCTTCAGACTTTAAAATTCTTCTTGAATCGATACGATTCAAGACAAGTTTCAGGTTGCGTAAAAGTTGTTACACAAGATTCTAATGTGCAATACGCACATTGTGACAGATCTAAATTTTTGGCAATTAGTGATTCATCTTTTTTTTCCTCTACATTTTCGTAATCCTCGTAACTTCCTGTCGTCGAAAGTAACATTGCAAAATTAATACTCGTATCCGAGAAACAAATATAAATTGCTCGAATCGCGGATGAACTTAATTCGTATAATATAGTAAATTTGCAAAAACCAAAGAAAAAAGAATTAGCAAGACACAATCAAAATACATAACATATGCATTGAATAAAAATTATATTTTCTAATTTGTATACAAATAACGGATCAGTCATCGATACATTAAATATCCTGGCGAAAATCGATAATCGATAATTATTAAATTTGCAATAAATCCCACACGTAGAAAAAATCTCACAACTAGTTACATACATTCCGAATTACATGCAATTGGTCAAAAGACAAAGTATCCATATCGATCGACAAAAATTCATCAATTATCATCGTACCACCCTAATCCTCAAATTTTCCAATTTTTAGGAATCGAAGAGAAACTTCCGCACCTAGTCAATATGGGCGTGGATGCTTTTTGGATTTCTCCCATCTATTCGAGTCCAATGATCGATTTTGGATATGACATTTCGGACTTCAAGGGCATCGACCCAATATTCGGAACCATGGAGGACTTCGAAAGTCTCGTAAAAGCAGCCAAAAAGCTGTCGCTCAAAG
>JARQTH010000280.1:3863-65103 GCA_030142595.1 Trachelus iudaicus
CAAAAGATAACAAAGGATAGGAGATACTAATAGACGTCTCTTAACGCTAAAAGAGAGGTATGAGTACGGGCCTTAGTCTAAGCTGCCTAAATTGGGCTCTACGTGCAATTTTCTAGCCATTATTAAAACATTTCCGATATATGTACAACCACGCGCTATTAGATAAATTTCATGAATGCACCTCTCTCTGCTTCGCAGTAATCCTTGTGATGTTAAAGACAACTTTATTATATTTACTGCATTTTTTTAAGGTTGAAATAAACGAAATAAAAAAGACTCTCGCATAGAGCTGTTTTCCTGTATTTTCAAACATGGCTTTACCTCTCTAGAAAAATTGGTACTTTCTTAAATTAACTTCCAACTAATGCTACGCTCTTTTGCAATTATGAATTCGAGCATGAGCACGTGGCTAGGATTGGTTTTACTATTTCCTCCCCCTGTTTGCCTGATACTGATTGTGAGCTTTTTACCAATTCTGATTTGGCATAAATCTTACCACGAAGACTTTAAATTTGAAATATGACCTCTCTTTTATAGTTATCAATAACATCTCTCAAGCCTATTTTCTTTCTAATTCCTGATAATTACAAGAATGTCGCGCTACTTAAGATCAAAAATTTTTTTTTTACCTAGTTTACACCAAAAACCTTTCAATAAATATTTACTGAATTCCAGGTCATCATAATATTTGGAGTAACTGAGACTGTTGATAAATTCGTTAAAAAGGCGATCTCTCGTGGAACCTCTCTTGTTATTGACCTTCCTTTCTCCAACTTCTTTCCGCCAATCACGCAATAGGCTAACAGTGCCCTGCAACGCTTTTTCAGTGCTACTAAGCAAGGTAAAAATGGAGTCTTCAGCTTATACGTTTTAACAGTTTTTTAATTGCAATACAGAGGTTTTGCACGCCTCTAAATTTTTATTTTCTACTTTTATGGGTACGTCAGTCTACCGCAAGAGAACTCCACCGGCACAAGTCTTGCACCGTGCTGACATCCTAAATAACTACTTTACCAGCAGTAGAAACCGAATTGACCATCGCCGTGTGGCACGGACTAATGCGCCGCTAGTCATGCCAGAGCCAAACTAAACCAAAGAGGAAGAAGAAGACGACGTTGGAGCTTCCAGTGAAATTCAGTAGTACTCTACCACCTACGCACATTGTACGCACGGCCGGTCCACGTGTGGCTTGGCAAAAACCATCCTCTGCCTCTCATCGAATCATCCTGTTAGTGAATTACTAAACCCTAAGAGAATCCAAAGAAATACGACGTATCATAATTATATTGACAGAATTTTCGCCATGATGAAAAGCACCGTTCAGCAAAGTGATATCACTGTGTAGAAATATCGATGAACTTGTCGAAAAACAACAAATTCGGTCCCAGAATATACACGTTGGCGGAGCCAATTGATCTTTCGAGAACCCAATTTCGTTGTAATGAGTTCGTTACTGAGTTACATCTGAGATTCGTTCTGTATTGGATTTTACGCGATTATGGTCAAGTTTAAAATGAAGCTCTACTAGATTATAATACGGGTAACAAGTTTTCTCCGATTCAAGTTGTACTTCATCTCACCCGCGTAACTCACCTGCATTCTTATTAATGTAAAACGCAAATTGTAAAACAACAGTGTATCCTTCGATCTGTCTGTGACAAGCTTCAACATTACATTTTTGGAACTCTCGATCGCATATAGTAAGTATTTTGTGGATTTATTATTGTTTTTTAATTTTATTTTGGACAGTGTATATTCAACATATTAGCATTATTGATAATATATAATTTTACATAAAAAAATTCTTAATACAAAAATTCTTTCGTATGTTCAGATTATTTCTTTTAATATACATTATATTTTATATCCAATTCATTCTGTGAGAATTTGTTAATATAACCAATATTCACGGCTATTAATATGATGTTAATTAACAGCATATAAGATGCAATTTTATTTAACCGCTATTTAGAAGGTTTAAGCAGTTATCAACTGAATTTAAAAGTATTTCGCATAATGATTTTAATGAAAGATAAGTGGACTATAGGTACTATTTTAAAAGATGAGGGAAGATAAGAGGGGGGATGAACGATGAGTGACTAGCAGGAGTCGAGGAGGAAAGAAAGTGTCCATGAGATAGAATTCGGATAGAGTTTGACGACGTTAAAGCGGATATTAAAAAAAAAAAAGTTATTAACTTTAGTGAAATCGTAATGTAAACCTGCGACGTTAGTCAAACGTAGATTCGACGTAAAGTCTAATTATGTAAATATGATATTTGATTAGTCGAAGAGTTACGTCAAAACATTAAGTTAAGTTTACCATTTTGACTATTCGTATAATCAGTGAGTTGAGGCGGATATTATTTTACTTTAACACTTTTGACAAGAGCGCGTATCAATTCAAATTCAAAAATATTAAAAAAGAAACTATTATACAATTATATCTCCACTATAATCTTAAATCCTCTTGACCGTAATTTTGAAAGTTTAACGTATAGAAAATGATTCGTATATAATAAATTTATATCTTAACTCTGGTCAATGAAGCACGAGTGCATAATTGTTCTATTATTATCAATCGATATTATCTGATTAATGCGGTGCAGAGATAATTTGTAGCAATCCTAGTTAATCAATAGTACTACGTGTTATTTAAAGAAAATTATTATTTAATATTAAATTAATATTAAAGAAAAACACAGTACTAAGTCTAATGGCTTGTGACTTATTATTTTAAATCGATCATCATATTTCAAAGTATTTCACATTTCGTTAAAAGTGGGGATTGGATTGGAATACTAATTCACGCCAAGAAGAGATTAGCTAGCGAGGATCCCTTATGGAGTAATTGTGTGTTCCATCTATTTATTTGGATGAGACGACTCGTATAATTGCGATCTAAATTCACATAAATCCATTTAATCCTGCTATTATATCTCTAAGTCAATTACGGATTTTTAAAGATTATAAAAAATTAGCGCCTTTATATGCAAGGTACTTATATTCAAGCAATAAGGTTTTACATTAATTGACTTGGAAATGAATATTACATATTATACACATGACCTTTCGTAACGTCTACTGAGTTCGATTGAACCTGACTGCGAATGGTCAAAACCTACATCACCAAATATAATTAATATCAATTAACACTTCAACATATTGGAGTTAGATTCTATACAGTTTATTTTCTGAATCTGTGTTTCTTTGGAGCTCAAATGTTAATAATTGTATATACAGTGTGTTCGAATAATGGTGTTACAACCGAAAAGCGTGCAATAACTTTATAGAATATATTTTTTTCAAATATTTTTTTAATTAGGGCATCATCGCCAACATAGCAGAAGAAAAAGCTTATTACGCGCGCAATCTATTTAGTTACTTTTCAAAGCACGGACCATGCCGATTCTTCTGTGGTCGGAAGCGCCCACCTTACCTCGGAGTTTGTGTTTGTTTTTGTGTTATCTGTTTTGTGTATTTGAAATACGGAAGAAAAGAAATGCACAATTGAAGACAATGAAAATTCATAGTGTGTGTCTTACCGTTGCTATAAAATATGCTTTAATTGCTTTATATGTATTTATAAACACATTTTTATAAGTTTAAAACTTTCGCTTATTTAGATGTCTTTTTGGCACTCTGTTTTATTTTATATTCATTCTAGTTATACTACAAATTCAAGTGTGTAGCCAAGTATGATATTTGCTATCTTTTCTACGGTTGGCACTTTTTATGCACTTACAAGGGTATACTTGTAATTCTTACGTATTAAAATCTAGTGAAATTTCGGCTAGTTCAATACTAATATGGTAATGAAGGATTTTCACCATGTAGGCCCTCTTCAGCTATTGTATTAAAAAAATTTTAGCATAATTGCGAAAAACGGAGTTTTCTTATATGAAGGATGAAATTACATTAATGAATAAAGTTTTAAAGTTCATAGATTAGAATGTAATAAAACGCCATAACTCATGGAGTTTGTCCACATATACTCCATTCTTTAAGATCTCTGAAGATTCCTATTATATAATTCAACGAATTTACAAGCTTTATCTACTAGAACCGTTCAAAGTGGCAAAAGTAAAAAAAAAAACAATTTTTTTATTTGAACATCCTTTCTCGCCGCATTCCCACGTATTCTCATTTCAAAACAAAATACTTATGAATATGTAAGAAGTGACTAACAAAGATAGGAAATAATTTACTTCGCTGGACAGTTGGATTTGCAGTGTATTTACCAAACCACTTTTTTTTTTAAAAGAGCATGCTTAGTTGCGTTTTCCCATCTCTAGGGGTACTAGACAATTCGGAGTTGTACGTGACAAAAAATAATATTTGATTTACCAGTGTGCATTGTGCTCTTTCTATTTTGTCGAGGAATCTTAGCGTCCCTGCCTCCGTTCCGTACTGTAAGGTTGCTCCCAGTATCGATTTTATAGCGCCTCTTTCGTTTCCCATGAATTGCTTTTACTGGTGGCAAGAATCTTTCGAATCACTCTGCTAGTCGTATTCCCTTTCGCGATGAAGTAATTTTTGGCAAAAGAATTCCCCGGGCATGAGAATGAAACTTCTAGATACGTGTATGAGTTTGCATACTTCAACGTATTGATACGCCAATACAGGATCTCAAATTTTTAGATTCCTGATTTACTACATTGAGTTATTTGTATCTTATTTTCGTAGACTGTTGGTTTGTTTATATTGCAATACTATCGGGGGTCGCAAGTTTCGTTTTTCCATCTCTTCACACATCGGCTAATAGATGTCGTCGGCGAGCAAAAGTATAATAATTTCACAATTAAGGGTTAACTGTAGTCCTCTGTAACTCTTGTTGGTGAAGCTCAATTATGCCGGCGAAAAATGAAATAAAATTAGGAGATCCCATGTAGGATCCCCTCAGGGATATATACTTTCTCCAAATAAACATTATTCTTTTCGGTTATTAGTTGCACGTACCATTATAGATTTCGAACTGTAGCATTAATTGTCAGCTCACCTCTATGCTGCCTAGTTTTTGCCAAAGAAATTCGTGCTTCATTGCATCGAGTGTTCTATGTAAGTCAATGAAGATTTTGAAAACTTATGCGCTATAGTTTTACAGGCTAGAGCTGATAATGTAAACTAGTGATTTCTACAGCCTGTTTTTACGGAACTCTGTTATTGCTTTCGGTTCATGCAAATGGGGCACGTGTAGTAATAGTACAGAATAGCTTATTTATTGCGCTACTTTACAATTATGTGGATCTTGTGTTTCTTCCTTTCTGTATAACATAATCATTTTGTCGGCGCTCACTCCCTCGGGATTTTTCCATTACTTATAATGTTATTCAATAGGTTTCATATACGTATTACGTTTGAATTCATTAAGGGGGGAATGAAACAGGCTTTCTCTATGTGTGAGCTGCCATATACATAGAAGAGGTTGGAAGCAAAGAAACTTTGCACTCAAAAAAGGCCTTACAGAAAGCACTGTCAGTAAATATATTCTACAAAATGCAAGACTTTCGATAAAATGTCTTTATCTGTGGAACCGGATTGTTAAAATATTTCTTTGAAAATATATAAGGTAGAAGTGAATACCGACAGTAATAGCCTACGGAGCTATCATGACGACAAGTCATTAGCCGTCTACCTGAGTAGAAATTTGGTTCACTGTAGATCCAAGTCGCATCAGGCTTTCCCTAACTGCTAATATGGCCGGGATCATGCCGCTCTATTCGGTCCTGATCAAAATTTGTTTAAAACATGTTTAAAGCATGTAAATGCACGGCAGGATACTCGATCTTGATACCCTGGAGTTTGTATACTACGGCCATATAAGTCCGACTTTTCAGAATTTGAAGAAATATGTTGGAAATAACATTATTTGCAAATAAATTACACCCGTAAAAAGTAATTAAAAAGAAAAAATATAACAAATTTTTAGACTGTTTCCAAATTTTACCCTTCCCAACTCTAATACGGTGGGGTCGTGAATCAGGAGACGAAAAACGATAACTGCAAAGTTCACTGGGTGGTTCACCACAAACTACTGGAATTATTTGATCAGACTCAAAGCTATCGTGAATGAAATCAACAGACGGATCCGACTTATTTTAGAAAAGAAAATGACATAATAATCAGTACTGTGCAATTAAATTAACAAAGTGAAAAACGGATCGAAATGGTACAGAACACTTTTTGAAAATATCCCAAACGATAATATTTTCTTGTTTTATGAAAAGTACCTAGTCGTCTGGCAACCGGACGAATATTATGTATTACTTTATTATTTTCATGAAGTTTGATCGATTTCCAAATGATAGAACGATCTACATTTTAGGTTTACACCTGATATAAATATTATCAAGAAAAACTGTTAAATTTTAGGGTTTACCACAACTTATAGATATAATTAATAATTTTGGCGTGTTTAATTAAGTATAAATGGACCGCACTTCAGAACACTGCTGTGATGGATTAGATTAAGTTCGGATAGGGTGTAATGCACATTTGCACCCATATTACTAACTCTTTAACTTTTTTATTATTTTGTTTTAATTATTTAGACAATACCCTTTTGCTGAAAGCAAGATATTTCAATATTTTCATTTGAAAAAAAGGAACAAAAAAATGAATTTGGATGAAACGTCCTTTCGGTTAAATATCTATTCGATCAAATATCTTTTCGGTCAAATACTCTTTCGATCAAATATCGTTTCGGCCAAAAGTCATCGATCAAATGTCTCTGAGTAAATGGTTTTCGGCCAAACATCCGTAACTCATACATGAATAAGATAATTACAATTTGTACAATTTCTGACTTTTATCCGAACGAATTATATGCGATTATTCTTCAGGGTGCCAGACGAATAGCCTAATATAAAATTATTAACACACAACACAAATTATTAACAATAGGATACAAAATAATGCGATAGTGACTCACGCACCTGTCTGCTAGGGAGACGGTTCTGTGAAGCGTGGGCTGAACGATTTGACGCAAAAGCAGATAGAAAAGAAAGAAGGGAGACAAGTTGTAGAGTGACGCCTAAGAATACATCGAACAGAAAGGTCGGTTGATTTCCTGATCACAAGAATAGGATTGATGCCCAGTTGCGCACAGACCCAATTGGACACAAATGCGAATTTTTGCCTCCCGAGAAATCTTCCATCGATCATTTAATGATATTATAGGATATCTTTATCTGATGGAACCTTCTCAAACATGTAATGCTCTGTTCAGTCGGGCTCACTCGTTTCGCTCGATTTCCAAAGAAATGTATGTTTTCAAACTGGTATGATAAGTTTCGTAAAAAATAAGTAACAACGTAGTATTCTTTAGGTACGTATTTACTAATATTTATGAAACACAAAATTTTCTTAGGTTAACGGAGATTTGAAAAAGAAAATAAAACTGCTAAAAACAGATACAACAATTATTCGTACAACTTCGGTGTTTCCGGGAAAAAGTAAATAATATTAAATTATTACTTTGTGTAATACCCTTTGCTTGTCTGGATGGCTGCAGTTCTCCTTCCCATTGAATTTACAAGGTTACAAGTAATGGAAGATGATAGTTTTCACCATTTTCAAATCATTTTTATTTTTAATTTTATGTGTACGTATTTTTTTATCAAGAATATCCCACAGATAGAGAGCCATTTACTCATTGTTAGGGATGGCGCAGCCACTCCCTATAGAACGTAGAAGAGCATTTCGCTCCAGCGCTCGTAACCTGCTTAACGAGCGTCTTGCTTGTTTTTAGACTGAATCGGTACAAAGTCCTGGCCAGTGGATAAAGTATTGGTGGAAGCGAGAAAACCCATTATTTTGAGTGAGAACCTAACTATTGAAATATTCCAATAACCTAACTTATTCCTATGCGAACTGTCAGTATACGCGTATGTGAATCAGTGACGGTGAGCTGTGCTTATCTATCATATTTTGGAGAGGCCACACTGCCGTGTCCTCCACTTGCGCCAAACTTCAGCTGGTGTATTTGTACTGACTAACTTTATATATAAGTGCAAAATGAGTCCTTAATCAGTTCTCATTAGGACCACACAAGGAAACGAACGTGCTGCGTTGCCATTTATCTTTTTCGATCATTATGCTATCCCTGCAATCTATTGTATTTTATTATTAATAAAATCTTGCAGGAATTAAATTATGGGGACTCAACCGTGATCGGAGCAGGATAAGATCGATGGCGTGATTGTGGAATAAAATTGTGCAAAAGTCGTAGTCGGGCAGCTGTGCAATAGTCGATATGACGCGAAAGTTATATAAATCAGTGAACTATTGTCTTGAAAGTCGGAATAAGTTGAAAGACGAAAGTCGAAGGCAAGGTTAACTCGAAAGTAATGTGTCGTAATAACTTTTTTCAGAAGTTTGTGACAGTGTGTTCTAAAGATAATATTAACGCCTGTGATGAGGAATTAAGTGACAATCTTTTAGTCGAGAAAAGAGAAGTCGGTAAAGCAGGTCCTAGCACAGCAACACCGTGCGGCTCAGGTTAATTTGTAATAAAACATGTCGTTAAAAGCTTAGTGATGATAAATTACCTATAGAACAATGGATTATAGATTTTTAGGAATTAACCTTAGTAGAAATTGTATATGGGCCTTAATCGAGAATCACATAGTTTTCTTTACTTCTATTTAGTTGTTAACTAGGAAACTTACCTAGCGCCCGAACAGAAACATAACGCATGCCTCATCTAGCCATTAGTTATGTTAAACTATCTAGGTCATAAACAGTTTTCCAAGTCATTTCCTTACTACTCATGCGGAGATGTACAATTGATACAGACAATTGATTAAATTCTTTTGATATTCATTAAATAATAACATGAAATACGTAATTGACATAATAGCATAATTGTATAATTAGAACAATATTTTTAAAAAATAAGTGTGTACGTTTACTGTCTGTCTTGCTGTGAGCGTGATTTGAAACTGCGATTATCGGGATGCTTAATTTCAGGAGTGTGACATTTTACAAAATTAACCAACAGCTCAATTTGTACATATTGCTTCAGTTAAAAGTAATAACTAATATTATTTATTTTACTTTCTCGGACGTGAATTTTTAATTCACGATCACAAAAAGGACCCCACTATCGTTTCGGATAACGTCCACACTTTCTGGTTCCTTTCGAACAAGTTGTCCAGTAGAGCAGAGCATCCGACGAGACGTCTCCACGGACCGGCAGAACTCTGAGTGAGACACTGGCGTCTCGCTAGAGAGTGGCAATGGACTGGAGAGCGGGTAGCGATACAGTTTCAATACGATTAAGGACAGAGGAGGAACCCTCTGGTCCAAGTTGAAGATGAAGTGCACTGCTGTCGTAATATGCCCTGGGGAAGAGGCTATGGAAGTTCCTCAAACTTGTTACGCTACCGATTTGTTAAAAGATGCTCTTGATATAGTTAGGTATTATTCGAGGGAAAGGATAATAGTTTTCGGCTACAAGGATCGCGACTAATTAGAATGATTAGTTCCCGAATTTTGCTATTGTCAAAGTATTCTGTCTTGGAACACCGACGAGGTACCTCGAGTTGACTCGCGCTGCCGTGCTATTTTTTTATAATTTTTCTAGCTGTATTGCCTATATAGTACAGAAAGTTTTCGATAGTGTTCTCGACACATTAAGAAAATCCTATGGATTTTCCGTACTGGTTTCCGAGGTAGGGTGTCGCAGAACTTCCTTTACACCGGGAAATGGACGATAGCTGGAGGTCCCCCGAGTACCCTCCCGTAAACCGTTTTTCAAAATTCGTAATAGTTTTAAATGGAAGCATTTCAAATGCACCAATCGGAGTGAAGAATTTCCGCGGATCATAGCTGCATGGTGGGAGGTACAGTCGTTGGAATGCAAAAGCTAGCTGCTACAGCCAGATGGCGCGATTCGCAATTGTTTCACGATCCGAGCGCCAAGCGTTTTCGTTGAGAGACTGTCGATACTGGCTGAACGCCTTAACTTCGTGCAGTCGCCTCACGCGCAACGCGCGATTCTCAACTGTTTCGAGGTATGAGTTCGGTCAGACGCAAACCCCTACACGGTGCCTCGAACGAATTTGAATGCTGTTTTAACTATCAGAAGCTCAGAGAAAAACAGATTATTATATATAAAACAGGGGGGGGGGGATGCGGTTATAAATGTTGATGACGCGATGCGGATAATTATATTTGTTATTCAAAAATGCGTCCATACACGATTATATCTCGACATATCGCGGGCTGACAGATTTTCGTGCATGATGATGTCCTAAGCCAAAGTTGAAGGAGATCACAACTTGAGAAGTACTGTTACGTATAGTAGCGGTCATCATTTGCGAAATAGAACAATAAAGTCAACAGTCACTAGAGTTGCAGACTCAGCAAGTTACCCAGTGCACTGTCCGTGTCACCTACCCAGCTGCTTAGTTGAGTGTATTCCTAAGATCCTAGCCATACCTAAGAGCATCAGCAAAAGACGACTATATAAGCAGCCCAAATCATGATACCGATGCTCAGAAAATCGTTTAGCTTCACGCGATAAAGATCGGACTGCACATTGTCACTCGTGGCTCTAACCGTTAGAGTATTAGATTCAGTGTAATATTCGCAATCTGGCCTAGGTACGGATTCGTTATTACATACCCTAGGGAACAAGCTGGATCGGTTACCGGGCAAAATTGAGCTACAAAGACTAGTCTTTTCCGAGTCAAGTAACGCGTATACTAGATAACTTTCTATTCCACCAAATTTTCTTTTCGCCTTAACCTCACATACAGTCAGGTCAAGTAGTTGAAATTTACCAAATCATTGTAACAATATATCACAAATTTACATTTACTCGTGTATCAAATATCTATCACCCATCCAATAGCATTTCAGGGAATGTCTCTCCACATTGGAATAGCAAGGCGTGTTTCAACACCTTAAACGAGCAGCGAACCCACCATTGAGTGCATTCTTACCGCTCGGAATTCACTCAAATATTATTCACGTTACCTCCGGTCGTTCCTTTTCTTTTGGTTACTTCTAAATTCTTGTTATCCAATTTAAAGGTCTCGCTAGCCACTACGGCCTACGTAACAGGTACTAATATAACATGACAAGAGATACATTTCAATCTCAAAAATCAACTAGCATATTGATAGCACATGATTTCCTACTTTGTAGCTACAACTTGACTATCCGTGAGACTTTAGAGAAAATTAAATAACACTGTACGGCAAGAAGTAAAAGCAAACATACAGCAACATGTAAGGAAAAACGTACGCAAAACGTAGTCACCGAGATCCACGACGAGGGACAACAAAACAAACGTTAATCGTTTCCAATTTTGGTCTGCCCCTAAGTTATCCTGTACGTTTTCCTGGACCTGCAGGCAGCTCTTTCTCGTGGTATTCCAAGTACAGATGTCTCTCGCTCATGTTCTTGACGGCTCAATAATGAACGAAATGAGTCTTCCCCTGCACAAAACTTCTTTTTTCATCTATTGGGTCGTCAACGATGAAATTTGTAGTTGTCAACCAACTTTGCCTTTTTGTTTACAAATTTCATCCTTAACGACCTAATATTTACTTAATATTCAGCTGCTTCGATGAATACTCATCGAAGAGGCTTAAGGGTTAAATTAGGTATTATGGTTAACACTTTTTGTTGTTATGTTTAAGTTGCATACCTATTACATTTAGATTCTTATAAAAGAAGCACAATATATCTAAGATATATAAACAACATTTCATAGGGGCATATCAAGTATTCATGTATTTTTTGGTGTCTGGATATACATTTTACATCAAATATGTTATAACATTTTTTCACTCGCGTGTTATATAACTGTGCTGTTATCTATTAACTGGGTAGAAACCGCCAATTACAGTAGTAATTTCTTCTATTATTATAACTTCTTTTCTATTGTCTCCATATTCTTTCTTCTAGAACCAAATAATTAAACATCCAGCTAGTATGACTGCTGCACAAACTTTTGCCTTTTTAAGTGCTTTTTACATTATCGACCAAGACCGATAACTTTCAAATTCTATCACATTCCGTAACGGCCCAGCAAACACATAAAGTTTTATGTAACATATTTATTACATCTAAGTCACATGCAAACTATTAATTCCTGTTCATATATGTAACACGTTATACTCATTTTTGTTATGTAAATTTGATATTGTTTTCTCATACGAACAAGAATGTAACATATTACGTTTTAACTATTCGATCAACAGAAAATATTGTAATAATTCAACTATATTAATATAAATAACAATTTGTATTCGGTTATTCAAAATTCCAATCATGTGCAATTTTTATCAGAAATAGAAAGAGCGACAAACAAAGAAGTAATCCAGTAAATAATGAAGTGCGTATAGTTTCCAATCCTTATATTGCTAATATTCCGCATATCCGATACTTCTCACACATACACATGACCCATACATCGATCATTAAATTTCAATGATAAATAAATATAAATAGGCTTAGCTCATGGTCTTTAATCCAACGATTGCTTTCTTCGTCACAGATTACTTCCTATATGGATCCAGCGACTTATCTCACATCCAATATTAGCGGATCTCGCGTCCTTAACGGGACACCTCGTGGTCGCCGAATAATATCGGCATATCCAAATGGTCAAGTGTAGTGTTCAATACAATGATCGTCGGATATGAAAACGTCCCTAACACCTAAAGATAAAAATATTTTTATATGAAATTTTAATGAGAATAGTTTTCAAAAGTGAAATACTAAGTTGGTAGCGGTTACGTTTAATCGGGCCTGTTATCTGTCGGCGAATGGAAAGCCCTTTCTTTCTCTTTAGTCTAAGCCTTCCTAAACTAGAGAACCCTAGCGAGCGACGGACTTGCTATTCGATACGATCTAGTCGATAATCGAATAGAACTATTTGACACGGGGTTACAGTCGATAACTGTGCCTCGCTATAACAGAGTGGGATTTATACATATATCTCAAACTTCAATACGTGAGAAACCTCTATAAGACTATGAATGTTTTAATTTTCTAATGTTTCATCTCTATAATTTAGAAACCTCGATAGGCCGAAACTACAATAACTCGAAGCACATTTCGTTTCCCCTGAAATTCGAGTTATCGAAGTTTCACTGTATTTGACTAGAATTTAATAGGTTGCATATAAGTTTTATGTGATAAATATGTGACATGAAACTTTTTGCGTTTGCTAAAGGAATTGGTCATCATTGAAGCCTCATAATATGGATAAATTGTGTATAAATCTAATTAACATAGTTGGAATACTCTACGAATTTTTATTTTATTATAGAATCCAGAATGTCAGGAGCGGATCCTCTTAGTGGTAACACAAGTCCCATCCACCAACCGAGGTATGTGCTAGCATTTTCTTACAATATTTAAAACTAGTACTTACAGTTTACTTGTAAATTTAATGGTTTAATCATATAAATTGTGGTATAATTATACCTGAATCACAAACTAGGCAATTCTCTTTAATATACAGGGTTAGCTTTTTTATCTTGACAAACCCAAATAATTTGAGAGTAATGTATTTTCGAAAAAAATGCTTGAGGTAATATTGTAGAGTTTCAAAAAACAAACATAATGGCAATACAAGTTTTTCATTTTGTATAGGTTCTCAAGGTGGTTTCAAAGCTAACTTTTTAGAAATAGTAATACCAATTTTTTATTACGAATTCTTATTCTAATGGAAACAGGGAATCTTTTGTCCAAAGCATTTTTTGTTTAAGATCTTGTTTTTATAAATTTAGCTTAAAAATTTTTATTTTGAAAAAAACCAATAACTTGATAACTAAGAATTTTAAGGTAAAGTTTATTTAACGGATGTTGTAGAGTTTTAAAGGCAAATGTAAAACAATTATATAGTTTCTCTAATTAATGTTTTGCAAAGACGTAAGGTCAACTTATCTTAATAATGTTGATAATGATTATGTTTAAGAGATAAATTTAATAAATAATAAGGAAATAATAAGAGATAAGAAATTTAAAGAAAAAAATCGCTGCGATGGTGTGAAAGCTTTAGACCATCGCGATCTCCTAACAAGAAATTTATTACAACGGATGGCTTGAACAACTAGGAATTTCCGAAAAACTAGAACTTCAGATCAGGGATCGAATCCGCTACTTACAGACTACCAAGCCAGGGCACTAGTTACAATGCCACCGAACTCATTGTCCGTCCTGATAAATCCTGTTTATTTTATGGTGCTTCCTAGATGGACCATCTTTCGTATCGCCGCGTCACAGTATGGATCATTTTGTTTTGAAATTTAATTTCTTTGATTTTAACTCAATTTAAAGGTGAATAACCATGCCCTTACAAAATTTAGTTCCCAAGTTTTGGTTTTGTCAAAGTTAAAATTTGTATGTTAAATTAAAAAAAAAAAAAAATAGCCTCAAAAATGCAACAAAAATGCTTAGGACAAAAGGTTCGTCTTTTTTTTTGCGTAGAACAAGAATCCGTAATACAAAATATTTCCAATGAAAGAAAACTAAAGTTCACCTTGAAATGACCTTGCAAACTCTCTCTTCAAGTTCTCTTCTGCATTCTCTTCAAGTTATGTGGGTTTGCCAAGATAAAAACTTACCTTGTGTACACGTCATAAGAATTTTATTTTATAGACTTTCCTGAAGCTTCAAAGAAAAATCTTGATGGATGTAAAAAGTTCATATTATAAAATTCAGGTGTGATACTTCGATCTAGCAGTCAAAGTAGATACAAATATAATGGAATAAATATACAGTATTCCAGAACTAAATGCAAAACTTTAACGGGGTAATAGCGGGGGTCGAGAATTCACGAGATACGGACGATTAAAAGTAGCGTTAGGCGGCAGCATGTAGGCAGTTGCGACTTCGGCACCTGTTGTAAAGGCTAATTTTCTTAATAAATTTTGACATTGAAAGTACTTTCGTTTGAAATTCCTAAATTTGAAAGTGTTATGACTCGCATCAGCAGTGGAACACGCTTATCAACCAGACTGCTAACCGATATTTACTGTGTAGCCGGTTGAGTACATGCCGGCGCCTAGCGCAACTTTTTAAACGTTCGTATCTCACGAATGCTGCTTCGGAGTACACATGTTCTATGGGTTAGGTTAGGTTAGGTTATACAATATACAAAGTTCGATCACCTATATTGTCTCCTTAAATTTTTGCATTTAGTTCTGGGACACCCTGTAAAAAGGAGGAAAAAGTTGAAGGAAGAGATGCAAGAAAGTGAAGGTAAAAAATAAAGGAAAACAAAGAAGTGAAGGAAAATTAAAGGAATAAGGCGGAAAGAAATAAAAGGGAATGAAAATCGAAAGAAAGAAGGTGAAGTTAGGAAGAAAGAACCTATGTATGAAGTTGGGGAAGGCTCTATGAAGAACGCCGTATTAGAGACCAAGTACCTGAGGTACGGGTTCTTAATGCGGCTTTGATTTAATTTACTGACAATATTTAGCCAGTCGGATTGGAGGTCCTAGACCAGTGGTGGCTCGCGTATAGGCACTGTGAAACTGCAACATTTCCCCCCTATTTCCATTTAATATTATCGATAACATTTAATATAATGAGTTCTTTTTCTTTAATTCTTTCTTTATATTTGTAGATTATATAATCTTTAAGCCAAAATTTACATACTTTTTTCCTTTTACACAATTTTAAGACAAAGGCTAAAAATTTTCCGGAGCAGCACCCCCACTAATTTTAGCTGTGAGCCGCCACTGTTCTAGACCGTAGATGTCACCGCAAGCGCTCTTTGAAGGAATATAGAGAAGAAGAGTTTTTAATATTTAGAAGCAGCAGAGTTCAGAAAAAGGCCGTGGAAACGCTAAAGGACTGCGTATAAAATTGAGTGTGGTATGCAAGGACAATCAGGTTATTCCCTCTGCGAACCATGCAGTGATTCATGGAGGAAGCAAGCACCACAGTGTTAACTAGGTAGGAGGGCTTGCCTGTTTTTAGTAACTTGTAGGTGAGTATACCCAACAAATAAGGCCAACGCCAAAGCGAGGGGACATACGCTTATCCTGGTTAAGGGTAGGGATAAACCTAATACGTGAATTTAAAGAATTTAATAACCAATACTAGAATAGCTTATTAGTGAAAAGACTAAGGCGGCGACTAGTAGCTTCTTAAGTTCTGCAGTTAGGTCTGACAGATATTCTTTAAGGCTGTTAAGGATTTTAGGTTTCGTCGGTGAAGAACAGGGGGAATATTCTATGTTTAAGCTTTGGGCTGACTTGCTGTTACCACTTGTCTAATAAAAAATAATCTTAATATTTAACGTATATTTTCGGACTATCTTTTTATAGATAATTACAAAAATATGTTTTTGTCAATAATCCGTGGTTGCATGAAGTGTTTATATGATCTTATGTAATTGATTTTTATCATTTAAATTTACTCAACTTACCCAAGACGATCTGGCAACGTTGTAAATTATGGTATAGGGTAATGTTAAGGTTGGCAGCTGTATTGCGTCAGGACGCAATTGTTTATAATTTTAAATCTCAAAAGGCCTTTATGTTATGTCACGTTACATAGAACCATGGAATGATGCCATCTTCGCAAAAATAAATACCGGTCCTACTAAAAAATGTTTTGACTGGAAAGAAGTGTGTACGGAAGATTTATAAGAAACAATGTGCTCAAGTGGAAAGTGGTGAAAAGAGGTAGAGAGTTTAGAGAGTTTATGCCTCATGTAGAGGCATAGATATAGACGAAGCGTCGTTTTAGGCATTGCATATTGAATGATGTATTGCCGATATGAATACTTTCGTGGGCCGCATGCAATGTACATACATTTTGCGCACATTCACTGTGTTTGGTAAATATCGAAAAAGAAGATCGATGTGGATTAGCATCTGTGTTTTACGTACGCTGTTAACATTGTCTTCTTCTTAATTCTGTACCGACCAGTAAATTACACGACAATAAGAAGCAAAAGCAAACGATTTGCAATGTTTATTTAAAATTTGTCCTTAGCGAGTATTAATAACATTATACTATATCTAAATACTAGAGTCCAATGTCAAGAGATGTATCACAATGCTTAGTACTTTTGAAAGAGAAAATGGCCGCTCAAATTCACGTCTAAGGTGTTGCTATTTCTTTTCAGTGGCTTGACACGGTGGCATGGGTAATCCTAATGTCAACAAACTTCTGGGTTGAGTGAATATCCCAACACTAAATCCACATCTATTTAAACGATTTGAACAGGAGGTTGATGCGTGCGTCCAGAGAATTGTGTAAAATAATTGTGTTAGAGTGCAACAGTTTCAGAAAGTGAGCTTAGATTGAGAATACAAAGAAGCTAGAGAAAATTGTGTTAAGATACTATGAATATTTATAGATTTAGTATTAAATTGTTCATGAGTGGGAATTAATTGCAACTTTTAGGTATAGTGTGAAGTTATCATATAGAAAATTGAAGCAGGCCGATATTTGTTCCCAATTATTGTAATAGTTACTTTGGACAAACGATCAAAGTATAACGATGATTGAATGAGCTATCATGACATTGAATATTGTGACGATGATTTATTCGCGATCTAGCCTCATCGGGAAGTACGAGACTGGCCGGCGCACAACTTACACGATTCCTACGCGTCCTAGGCAACCCAGCGGCTAACGAATCCGAAAACAAAAGAATACTAATTATTACTGTAGGGAGCGAAGTTTCAAGCGGGAGCCACGTGTCACGCCAAGACAATTTTCCTGCGGATCTCCCTTGACTAACTCAGCTACGCCGAGGCAGCGGGATTCAAAACAAAATGTCGGATAGGTCAGAAGTAGTATAAGTTTGTGGGTTCTGAACCAGGATGCCTGTGACCGACATTTACCGATATTCGAGAACCTTCGAAGGTTCGCGTCCGTGCTAAATCGACTCCCCCCTGATTTCAAGGGGTGACGTGACGGGGGTTGCCGATTCCAAGAATTTCAGCTGGATTCTAGGAATTTTACCCTTGATTTCAGGAACTGAGCAAGATGCAGAAGCTTCTAGAAGATTCGACGGTTCAAGTCCGTGATAAATCGCGGAGGATCGTTCCCAGATCCGGCGGCCCTCTCGCACGACGTTTTGAGGCAGCCCTTTGGCCCTCAACCCCAGAGAAGCTTTTGCGACTCCCTTCCCTCCCCGAAGTCATGCAGATTTCAGACGGCAGCCCTCACTGTTTTGACCTTGAACGTTATCTCGTACTCTCATAAGGACTTGGAATGATTGTTGGAAGATGCAAGAAAATTGTTTACAACCAGAGTGAAAAACACGCTTTGAAAGGATGGAAATTTCAAATTAACATTGTCTTATTCTGTAAATTCGAGACTACGAAAAACGGTGAGATTATTGATTAACTAAAGTTCTTCAACGCTAGAAACGAAGTTATACATCAGTGACTGATTTAATATAAATGAAAAGTAAGTTGAAGACTTTCAAGATAGAGAATCAGGCTAGTCATTGGTAGAAATTATAAACATGGCTGTAAAAATCAACAGATACATACCGATATACGGTGGCCTATCTACTTTTATCGAATTACCGAAGGATGTACAAAGTAAGAAAGCAGTCATGAACATTAGAAATAACGATCTGTATTGTTTTCCCTTGTCTATTACGCCAGCCTATTTGCAGCATAAGATCATGTAGACAGGTTCAGTTCGTACTCACATTTCAGCTCAGTGCTAAAGTACGAAGGTATAAATTTTCCTATCGGCTTAAAGGAGATTCCAAAATTCAAAGCGATGAATAATTTAGTAATAAACGTTTGCGGTATAGACCGCGATGAAAATACCTAAGAGTGGTAGTGAAATAGTACCACTTTATCTAAATTAACAAAAATCAGATAAAGAAGCGATTCATCTACTTATGTGAGAAACAAAAATTGTACTCAAATGCAGATGATGTAGACATCGATGACAATAGCATTTATCATTTTACTTGGATTCGAAATTTATTCCGGGTACTGAATTTGCAAATTTCAAAGCATACCCATTATGCCAAACTGTGCGACAGATGTCTATGTCACTTTAGAATTAATTTATCTTTTGAAAAACTAGATTCAATTGCGCGAATATAAATAAATACAGAGTCGTATTACTGGAGGAAAAAAAATAAATTGTAGCATTTGAAAATTACAAACACAAAGAATTTGCACCGTTTGTCATTTATGCTGACATTGAGTGTATTTCAGAGCCGGTTACGGGTACATCTGATTCGTCAAACAGAACTCTCTATCAAAAATACGTTCCACACAGTATAGCGTACTATTTACACTGTAATTTTAACGACTCTATTTCCAAAATTAAAGTTTATCGCGAAAACGATCGCGTGGAATGATTTATGACTGAATTAAAGGGATTAGCTAAATTTATTGAATTTTATCTAAAACTTATAGTATCGATGGAGACTCTAGATTTGAAATAGAGAACTGAATTTTATTCGGCAAGTATTTTTTACATTTGTGAAAAGCCATTTACACCTCAGAATGCCAAGCATCGTGATCATTGTTATTTTAAGGGCAAGTATCGCGGTACTGCACATCAGGGGTGTAATTTGAACTATAAGAACTAACATACCGTTCCTGTCGTGTTTCACAACTTATCTGGGTATGATTCACACTTCTTGATTAGAGCTCTAGCTAAATCCTTCGAGAGTTCAATTAATCTTTTGCCAGTAACCAAAGAAAGATATATATATCTTTCATGAAGAGCGTCAAAGATACGATTGTAAATTATCGGTTTATTGATTCGATTGTATATGTTGAATAACATTGAAAAATTAGCATCCTATTTGAAAGATCCAGTCTAATTAAATCAAGCGTAAGCATTGTAATAGTGTGGAGGAATTTATCTTATTAACTAGAATAGGTATTTTTTCTTACAAATATGTTGATAGTTGGGAAAATTCGAAGATGATCAATTGTCACCAATAGAAGAATTTTATTCAAAATTAAATAACGAAGGAAGTCAGAAACAGACTTGCACACGCTTTAAATGTAAGGCAAACATTTCATATTAAAACATTGGGGGGATATTCTGATTTATATTTGAAAACGGATGTTTTACTTCTTTCCGATATTTTTGAAAATTTCTCACGCAAATGTTACACCATATACAATTTAGATCCTCTACACTATTATACTGCAGCGGGCCTTGTTTTTGACGCTGTGCTGAAGTGTACGGGTGTTGAACTTGAACTGTTGATGTTGTTGTTTATCGATAGAGGAATTCGGAGTGACGTAGTTCGATGATCTAACAGATGCGCCAAGGATAACAGTAGGTATATGGGAGCAGATTTCGACCCGAGCAAAGAAGAATCGTATCTTAGGTACTATGAAGTTAACAACTTGTACGGTGCAGCTATGAGCCAGTCTTTACCAGTAGGTTCAGTCATATGGGAAGACAATTTTGAGAAATTGGATATTTGCAATATTCTGATAATTTACTTATCTGATAATTTACTCTAATAGCTCGAAATTGATAATTTTACTCCTCCCGAGAGAAAGATACATGGTTTATTACAAGAATTTGAAACAATGTTTAAATTCAGGAATGAAACTGACAAAAATTCATTGTGTTTTAAAGTTTAACCAGACACATTGGCTCAAAAAGTATACTGTAACGGTAATCCTTACTGCGGGAAAGTACGTCGATACGGGAGTACAAATTCTTGTCACAAGTACACGAATTTCCGCGAGAGCAACGATCGGGACTATAGCCGGCAAAAGACCTGGGCGCCAGGTATCCTCTGGGAATACCGATTTCGCGACGACACGATATTCGGTAACTGCTCTCACGACAACCCGCTCGACAATGTACTACCTGAGCCTGTTCACACTGAAACAGCAAGGATAGAGGGGCGGGGATCTTTGATCAGGAGATAGCGACATCGCGAAAAGTAACAGAACCAAATTCTAACGAAAAATAACAAAGCCCTTTTTATTAGGACATAAATAAAACAATAATTTAGCAATGATGGACCGCTGGGTAGCTAAGTCTCCAATCACATAAGACAGTCGAGTACGAAAGAACAAAAGCTGATACTACAGTAAATACAATATTAATAACGGGAGTGATATGCCTACAATCGGGCGCTTACGGCTCAAAAGAAAGAATACTCTTCTTCCAAGAATCGTACGATAGCCCTAGCAACAATGCTACATAGGCGTAGCTAATAACGCACCCTTTACGGAACGATAGCCTTAACGTAGGAAATATTACGATAGCACTAATACTAGAGAACGCTAGGCAAGGGCATATCACAGTACCTCGGAATTAGAGAATAATAAAGCACAGAGATAACAGAAATAAGACAAAGGTGAACAGATATAATATTCGCGAGAAGGAGGTAAATGAGTAACCGGTAAATTTACAGATTCGTGAGTTCGTCAAATAGTCAACGCAAAGTAAGACAATAGGAAATATATACTAAGGTACGTCTCAATATCGGGAAGCGACAACGACACAAGCTTTCTCCGTGGCCACACTCCAGGGTCCAGAAAAATCACTCTCTTAATTGGAACGCACTAATACGAATCTAAATTATACACTTCTTAGTTACAACAGTGAGAGATACGATAATCATGTAATTCTCCCGAGTACGAACTTAACCTCGAATCAGAAGGATTCGAAAATGATAACAGGCGAAAATATTGCCAGGAACATTCCCCGTTAATCGAACCTCAGAACTCACCGGTAATAAGCGAATTTTTAAGACGTCTAGTCACCACCACGGACAGCCAGCCAGAGAGCGATCTATCGGCTCGCGTTCGGTCGGTGGTGAAATCCCCACCCTTACTCTAACGCGTTGGGCCCTCTGCTGAACTTGTTCGCGCGCGCCATAATTTAAACAAAGTTATGAGTTCCTTTACATTATGATAGGCCGATACTCAACTTATCACGTCAGCCGATAATTACTATTACGTTATCGATACTATATTAGACGAGAGCGATTATCCCCAACGAAGTTCCTTGGCATTGCCTCAGGATGCGGATGCTGTTACTTCATCGAGGTGCACGTTTCCCCATCTATGGGGCCGGTTCTCGACGGTAGCTAGTTCTTCGCGGGATCAGAGTATAAGGGCAGCCTCCTATCTGACCCTTCGGTAGGATCCACAGGATCATCCTGCTTGTCGCCTTGGCCACAGGGGTGCGAAGGTGCGTCCTCCACTTGTCGCAGTCATCTCGGAATGCCTGGCTCCTCAAGTCTTCTGGTTGCTGTCGCTGATGTTCTTCGATTCCTCGGAAGGATCACATAGACTTCGTCCCGTCAGACCCCGTCTATGCTCCAGGTTCGAGTGGCGCCTTTCGGGACAGAGGGCAAAGGCCTTTGGCACGTACCCTGCGCTAGGCACGGCTCGGCATGCTCCTCTCGTGCCTCTTCTGCCGCCAGTCGGCATGCGATACGGCAACGGGTCCTCCAACTCCTTTGGGGTGAACGTCATTAGATGTTGGTGGCGATCGTCCACGTTCCCATATGGCATCTGTTCGGCGGTGCCTCCTGATATCTGGGTGTTCGTTGTGTGATCTCCGCTCCGTCCGTAATTTCGCGTTCTAAGAGAAGTTAAGATACAAAAAGAGAGTCAATTTATGCGAAATACAAGAAATTTTAGTTGGACCCATGGAGTGTGTTGCCGTGATGGTGTTTAGAGTACGTGGCGGTAATCCGACACTCCTGAAAACGCGAGAGATAACCCTTGATATCGTGACGGAAATTTTGCAACGTCACAATACATATAGACGTAGACACTGAAATGAGAAAAAAGTCTGATAATGAGTGTGAAAAGAATTTTAATGTAACTCATGCATGAAAAGCGCTACTTTTTGTGCCTCCAAAGTGTGGCGTAAGTGACGCTTTATAACTAAGGATGTGATAAAAATGCTGCACATGCGCAAACTGGCCCAATTTTACTTTACGCAGGAGTGCGATAAAGTAAATTTTGTTCTCGCCGGCTGTCATGACACGCATTCACTTTTAAGGCCATACTTGCTTTCCTTATAGCTGCCTCCTCCAATGGGGAGATGTGCCAGTCACTTTGGAGGCATAAAAAGTAGCAAAGTTCGCTTTCTCGCACTCGTATCGCAAAGTACTATTACAAACTTATGAATAATGCAGTTTTCGATAACGCAATGGAAAATGTTAGAAAATAAAAGGACGTTAGATTCGTTACGAAATGGAATAGTTAAGGCAAATCTTCATAGCTGTACCGTATTTGACGAAGATATGGTAATAATCAAATTAAATCGGATGAAATATATATTCACTCGATATTATACTCGACATTTCGAAATAGTACATCTATGACTTCCAATACAATTATGTAATGAATACCTTTGGTAATCCAGCTAAATTAATGTATACCGACACAGATAGTTTGTTAATACCAGTTTCAAGTTCCCGGCATATACAAATACATTAAACGTGACTTGTACAATTTTGATACTTCAGAATACCCTTTAAATAATATTTACGGCATGCCGTTAGCTAATAAAAAGGTATTAGACTTAATGAAGAACGGAAATAACGGGAAAATTACGACCGAATTTGTAGGATTGCGAGAAAAATTATACTCTTTCAAAATTTTAGGTGAAAATAAAGACAAATAGCGTGCGAAGAGAGTCAGAGGATCTACGTTAATGACGATAACTTTCGATGATTATTTTCATATCTCTCGGATCATGCAGGTTTAGTTAAGAATAAAAATTTAATTTAAATTGAAAAATATGACATTTATCCGGTACAACAGGCAAAGATAACACTGAGCTGAAATGACAATAAAAGGATCATTGTTCCTGGTACAACTGACAACCTCCCACGTGGTTATAAAATATAAAAATGCTGAAATGTATCAAGAATGTAAAAAATGCAAAAAGCTTACGATACATTTATGGTAAAATTTTAAAGATCATGCCAATTCTTGCAGCTCTAATAAGTTACAGAAAACGCGATTTAAAACATTTGCAGGGTCTGAGGTCTGAATATGAGGCTGATGGTTAGTATAATGTAAAATCTATATAAATAAAAATATGAACAATATATATTTAAATGTTTTTTATTTAAGATATTAAAAATTTAACTTCTCTTTCACACAATGACTTTAATAATTTAACATCTATATGTTAAGAATAAGGATAATGGAATAAAATCAATAATTTAAAACCTATAGTCGTTGTACGTAAAACTACAATCTAAGCACTCAATGCACTCTTTACTAACTCGAGTATTGTTTCTATTACTATCTGTATGCAGACGTGGTTGAATACATAATGTAAACCAAGAATATCAGTTACTGTACTAGGCATGATATTCGAAAATTTATCATTTTCAAAGGCCGTTTTAATCTCATTGAGAAAGCTATTACGAGTTCGCATTGCGCTAATATAATGATCTTTCGTGAGCGCTAGAGTAGAACATATACATAATTCGAGCATTAAAAGACTTTCGGTCTTAAAAAGAATAATGTTTTTTCCCGGTGTTAATTTTATCGCGTGTTCACCATATAATGCGAACAGTACGATATTGTAATTTGCGAGGGTAACTTTAAATCATTCATAATTATTCTTTAATACAATAGTATTAGTTGTAAAGTGGTCTAAGAATTTCTAAGAGTGCTCAAGAAGAAGCTACCAATCCGAAGGTAGAAGTGTGATGGAATCCTCCTTACAACCTCCACTCGTTGGCATAAACATGAATTACCTAGGGTTCTAGTAAAATTTCTTCGAATCGCGGCTACATTCCAGAGGGTTGTCACCTTGATGCTCAATTCTACGAAATAACGGTCGAGGTCAAATCGGCTACCATCCGAAACCTCCACGCAGTGGGGGAGGGAGGGGAGTCTTCGAAGGTTCTGGAAGTTTTTGCTTGAGGGGCAAGGGGCTACCTCAAAACGTTGTGCGAGAAAGCCGCCCGGTCTGGGAGCAATGCGTCACGATTTAGCACGGACATGAACTGTCGAATCTTCTAGAAGTTTTTTGATCATGCGCAGTTCCTGAAATCGAGGATGAAATTCTTAGAATTAAACGCAAAATTCCTAGAATCCACACGAAATTCCTGGAATCGGCGATTCCTCTGACATCATTTCGTAAAATCAGGGGGATCCACGCCATTGATTTAGCACAGACGCGAACCTTCGAAGGCTCCCGAACGCCGATAAGTAACGATTATAGGAATCCAGGTCCAAAACCCGCAAACTTATACTGCTGTCAGACGATCACGCGATACACGAAAGAAATCAACGGGCACGTTGTAAAATAAAAGATTTCGAGTTATTACAAAATCAGTAGCGAATATACAGAAATTTACAAAAAACCCGTATTTTAAAGAAACAACAAAAAAAACAATAAAAAAATGTATCCTATAGCACTTCGCGTACCTTCTATTATAGATTACAAAACCTTTTCGTGGCTAACTCAAGTTCAATATATAATTCTAACCGACCATCAAGGACCTGTACGCGTTCTACGATTCACAAAATCAAAATACAAAAGTTCTTCACGAATGGAACGACAAGAATCACTTCAGAAATACTTTCAAGTCAAAGCAAAACAAAATCAAACAGTGAACCTTGCCGGTTGACGGATCTTCGTGCCTTGGTCAGAACAATATTAGAGGGGTATCGCCCCTTAGCGTGTTTTCTCCACACGCGGGCAGACAAAAGAAATATAACTCGAATGAAAGACTCGCACGAAAATGCGTCGTTCACAAGAGTCAGAAATGCATTCGCTTACCGTGTCGTTTCCTCGATTCACGTAATCCAACTCGAACGTCGGTCGTGTACTACACCGTGCACTCGCTTAATTCTACAAGTTACGGACTGGTAACAGTCAGGCAACTTAGCGTGTCAAAGCAGGATTGATTCTCAATTTTCACGCGCTTTGTTTCCGCGTCAAGAACAGCACTCTCTTCCTCAGGCTAATGGACGGCGATCTACCATGTGGACGAATTTTTCAACCCAAAATCTGTGTCACACGCTAGTTTCAAAGATGTTATCGTGACACTTACAATTAGCATTAGGTGTATCAAATTGCGGACAGCTCCATGGCAGCTGTACTACGACTTGTTTCTTTCCTCATTGCGCGAAGTTGCACCGGGCTTCCTTAGATTCCCAAGTCGCGCAAATATGTTCATTTTGAACTATGGGGATGCACCCTAAGGTTTAAAAAAATAAACGAATATGACTGGTTAATCCTTCCTAAGACCTGTGCGTGTAAATGTAGTCAACATCGCAAGCCGAAACAAGTAATCAATAATGCTTTGAAATTAGACCATCAATCATCACCAAACGATTGCGCTTCGATTAAGACATCATAGAATTTCCGTACTACACATAAAATACGAATTCGTCCGGCAAACTCGACGCAATTGTCTGATCGATCCCCACCTGCATTGCGCTAATCATTTTTTTTAATTTTATGCAAAACTAATGAACACAAAACGATTAGTAATAAACCAATTAAAAATTTTTAAAGTGTACAGCTAACTTAATACAAGTAGACCTGACGGTGCTCGGTAGCAGTGCTCAATCATCGGGGCGCTTTGCGCGCCACTTTCAGTCGTCCATGCTTGAGGTTCAGCCGGGCAGGGTGCGTTGCCGTAGCATGACGTCTCGTCTGTCCCGCGTTTCCTGCGCCACCTGGGCCAATAGAGGGGACTCTCATGGCTTAGCGTGAGTTTCGTCCTTCGCGCATCGCAGCTCCAGAAACTCCAGCTGGCTCTTCCGTCACTCTCGTTCCAAGCTGGCGCGTTTTTACGGACACGGCGATCGAGCGCTCTATACGAACTCCGGCAGAATATACATCGAAAAAATAAAAGAAAACAAAATATCATGTTATAATTTTTTAGAAGACCTTTACAGTCGTTGGATCCTGCCTGGACTTTAGTCGTGGTCTTGTGCCACTCTCGCGTTTCGGCTTGGTTCTCCTCCAAAACCAGACGGGTGCAATACACCACGTCATACATATTATATACAACTATACATAAGCATATGCAGAATAGCAATCATTAACATTAATAAAATATACAATATATGCGTCAAAGCCGAGGCCATTAGGTTCAGAGGATCCGGATGGTCACCCATGTCTTTATTCTGAACAGATTACACTGAAGCTGGAACAAATACAGGACCGTTAGCAAAATGGACCCTCTCCTCAATGATTGCCACCAAACACTGCCCTCCATCCGATCCATCCCACGATCCCGGCTACGTTTAGTGTTTATCAACACCTAGACTCTAGCGTCATCAAAACTACAAACTCTTAACCTAACTTAACAATAATAATAACGTTAACAATAATGTCGGCAATAATGACCGCTGAGCACACAGCCCTCTTCGACATATGTATACAATTAGAAAAAACTGTCGAAAAGAATGTATGGAGTTTAAACTTCGTGTGACTAGACACAGTTTGCGTATTCTGTTCTATTTCTCATAGACCGGAGGAACTGCAGATTTGTGTCATTATGCCGGAATATTTGCCATGAAGTTCGGAAGCCCTGGTTCGGATGATAGCATTGTTTGACATCGACTGGTGTAAGAGAGGACCGGGCTAGCCTATGATAGGCTTAGGGGTTACGGAGCTTTGACTGGTTACAACATCAGAGCACTGTGTCGTTTAGAGAGCACACGACGAACTACATTGATTCACTTACGAAATTTTCTAAAATTCGTGCTATGAAAATTCAGAGTCGTGAATACAAAGGCAGGCGACATATTCTAAAGCAGTATCAAGCTTTTTTGCAAACAAAAAAAACAAAACGAGTCTGCTAGTACTCGAGATATTGATGTGTAAACATCTTGTGGCGAGAAAATGCAGAACGAAAGTGTGTTGAGGATTTGTGCACGAGGCGGATTTTATTCAAAAAAATAATTCCAATTGAATTCAATTTTACTGCGTTTGCAAATTTTTTATTCATTTGAAATCGCTATACTTGAGACGATCGGTTTATGATAACTAAAATACGCTACATATACACTCGATTTTAAAGAATCGAGAAATCTTTGAAAAACGGCATCAATTACAGTTCCAGATTGCGTTGTAGCTACGTTTCTATTACTATTTAACTTTAGCTGAAACGTATCTTTTAAAAACGCTATCAAAGGGTCGGCTTCCAGAGTATTAAAACTAACATTAAAATCACCACTCAGAATCATGGGCATTAGGTAATAGTCCTTGTTCAAAAGTGCTGCACCACCCACACTGAAAATTATTAATTATTAAGGAAAGTATTGGTTTCGTCGGGATGAAAACTGCACCTGAAACTTCGGGAAATACATCTCGAGACTTCCCAGTCGGAAAAAATAATTTTACAAGAGTTATATATTAGTTATATATTTTTAGTAAAAATATTTTTAGTTTACTTACTGGCAGTATGTTATTTCACTTCAAAGAATTAAATTCACAATTATATAATTTTCGCACGTTCCCAATACTTTTAATGGTTAGGCTTTGTACACGTCAAAAATCTACTATGTAGGTCACTAATTTCTCTGGCGATCTATTGTACCGACGCCTAATCGCATTCTAATTAATCGCTTAAGTAGCTGCGCACTACGGTACTGCGCATAGATAGATAGGACACTTCCCCTTACACACTTCCGTTTCATTTGCTCCAATTTAGGCCCATACCGCCGCTAAAGATGTTTACAAATCAAAAAAGAGACTGTGGATGGAATCACATACGAATCCGGCATGGGTCTGCTACAAACCTTGGCACTAACACCTCCGAACGCAGGCGAAGTCAACGATCAGTCACTACTGGATTTTACAACTTCAAATACAAAATGTAAATGTCAATAAAGGGGTCTTTCGGAATGGCGTGAGAGCTGCATCGTGACAGCTTCGAGTCGCGTTAGAGAATTTTGTACAATTCTTAATATGAAAAAATAAATCGTGTGTACTGACTGTGTATATAATATATCGTTAGACAGCTTTCGTCTTCTAAATGCAATAAATCAAACACCAGCGATTGCAAAGTTAAATAGATGTAATTCCGGGTTTTGCAGACACTCTTCCAATTGTACAATACCTAATGAACTGAAGATGAATTAAAACAAATGGACAGAATGAGATGAAGAAAAGGATCAAGAGACTCGGTCGAGTCTTGCGCCAAGTACAGGCAACCCGCCGTACAGGGCACGGCCCACTGAGACTCTTTACTCGAAGCATCTTTTGTACCTGTGTTTCGATTCAAATATCTTATTAACGGCTATGTGTGAGAACAAGTTATTGATACATTCACTATAGGAATCAAGGGTTCTGAATCGATTGCCACCAAGTTCAATACGATTAGTGTACGAAATCCGGGCGTTTTAATTCTAATAATTATTTTATTAGTTTTTAATAATTATTAAATGACCAGTAAATCATAATTAAATACGGGAAGCAGTAGTAAGATACAAGAGTAGTGAAAACGTTATAGAAAATTTTGAAAATACAATTAAAATCATAGGCCAGTGCTAGATCATATAATAAGCAGACATGTAGTGACTTATGTACTTGGCATTAATAATATGATTTCGATACTTTTTATTAGAGGAATTCACAGCACTCCTGTACTTGGCGCAGTTTCTTACACGTAAGTGTTTTTTTGGGGGATTTGTATTTTCTCTCGCACATTATAATGAGCTTTGGTGTGCTTCATGTGTTTCTCAGAGTTTCTTCTCCTCAAGCCCCCTGTTGCCAACGCAATCTGTTGTGAACGCCGTTTGTATTATATCGCTTGCTGGCACTTATGTGCATGACCACATTATCACAGGCTGCACAACGTCACTCCTCTCAGGTGATTCTGCGCCGATCGGCAGCAACAATACAAGAAAGTACAGTACAACATGTTTTCACTCAGTGCTTTAGAACCAATTTATTCGAACTAAAACAGATCTCTGGTTGACAATCGTATTATGACAGATTTTATATGCAACCTTGGATTCACGACATCGCGTTCGATTCCAACATTAGATTCTACTACTTCTGTAGTATCATCTTCCATTCGCGGTCATATGATTCAAATCGGTTTACGACGTATCTGAATCACGCCGCGACTCTCGGAACCGTGCTCTGTACGTGCAGTCGCATCAAGAACGCAGACACATGATCATAAGCCGGTTTGCGGCTCATTGTAGATCACGCCACTGCCCTTGGAGGATCCTTCCGAGGGTCCATGACCGACCAGCCAATCTCTTTATTGGGATATTCACACACACTGCCCCCAAAGTTCGAAAGATTTGACAATGGTACCCGGCGGACGTCAAGGTGAGGCCATCTGATCGTCCGCCGGCTCCTGAAATCACTGAGCATTACTTCAGGAACTCGTTGTGTTGCAAACTGTTAATTCATATTAGTCGAAGACGGTGTCATTATTTCTATAATATGGTGAGAGGAGTTACCCCTAGACCACTCTATCTAAAAGCTAACTGTCTTCAACCCGTCGTCTTCCTTATATCGGTTGTTCGCCCCTCCCCTTCGACACATATGTTTCGTTATCCACCGCTTCATGACGGTAAACACTGACAAAAACTTTATGAAGGGATCCTATGTCGTCATTTATATTGGAGGAAACCGCATGCAAATGAAAGAATACAGTCGGCGTTCATAACAGATTGCATTGGCAACAATATTTATAAACAGACTGATTTAACTGCAGTTGTGGGATGTAGAGATTCTCCAAATATTAGCGCATCGCTTGAAGCTTACTAACGTGCTCCTCATATAAAAAATGATAACGCTTAAAGAGATGCTCACGAAAAATGTTGCATCCAAAGAAGTGTAAAACATCACTCGGAATTTGATTCCACTGTGGAGTATTCTGTCGGGTGGAATGATTAAAAAAAATGGCTACTTTTAAAAACGGTACGATAGTCAATGCTTAAACTTCTAATAGAGTTAATGGTATATATTCACTCTTGACCGAATGTGTCAATGGTACTCCTCAGGTTGTGAACAGATCGACCGTGATCGATCAACTAGTCGATTTTGTAGACGAAATTATAAAACTAATAAGTGACGACCATAAAATAAGCATTGTATGAAACATGCAATATTAATGACCAGTTCTATTGTTTTTGTTAAATTTTATAAAAACTTAAATACCTGCTGTGCGTTATACGTGACTTAAAAGTTTTATATAAAAGTTGAAAAACATGACAAAGGTTACACAATGATTCGATGAGTGAAAAAATGTATTATGAGGTTATTAACACAAAGATAGATTATCATAAATTGTTAATCTAATGATAAGAACATATAATTTTCCTTGTTAATTATTCTAACCTAGTCCTTTGGAGTGTCTGTACATGAGTACTGAATGTCGGTAAGTCTAGCAGCATATTAGCGCGCTACTATGTTGCCATGTTTCGATCTCTTATTCTTACATATGCTTGTTTTTCGAGCAGTTTCACTCTTAAATTGATTAATAATTAAATAACTGTACTGTATTTACTCATTTGGACGTCACCGGGAATTACTCCGACAGTTATTGGGTTTTATTAATTGTTATATTCTTTTGCCAGGTGCAAATAAATGGTTACATTTTGGTTCTGAAATCTGGCTTACGGCTCTGACCTTCTAATTACTCCACCCCTCTTCTGTGCCTATTAGGGGCTAAGTTAGTTGGACTTCCGCGACGCTCGGTGAGAGTAACGTCAGACCTTTGTTTCGTATAGCTATCTTGGTGCATTTAACTATCTTTTCTTCCTGGCATCACTGTATGCATGGCGCCCATCGGCATATCATTTCCGATATGTATGGCGATCATCCATTCGTAAATCTCTGATCGATCAAGCAAAGGTATCCTTGTCTCCGGGTCTAATATCGCTTATTCCATCTTAAAATATTCGGGAAAAAGTGTTACAAGGTAAACGGTGGATCAGTATATTCCTGGCAAAGATGACGGATTTGGAGGAGGGGAGAAAAAAGGGATAGAGGGAGATCGGCTAACAGTCGCTAGACTGTTTTACAGTAAATGTGAGAAAGATACGCAGGTAATATTACGAAGTGATAATATGCTAGTATTGCCTAGAGATGATAGTCATAAATGTGAGAGAATGGTTATAGGTAGGTAGCGGAACATGAAAGTTTTGGTTGATCGTGCATGATAAGTTGGTGGTGGTTAGATAAAACAAAAATTAAACTAGATTAAGATAATTAGTAATAATATAATAAATAGAGCTTAGAGGGATTTATGCCTTGCGGCTACGTAATGAGGGGCACCAGGATGTGTTCAGAACGATAGGTTAGGAGCAAATGGAGTGAGGTATGGCATAAGCAGGATATGGCCTATGGTGCATCTTCCAGCGTCTGTAGTTCGAGGAGGTGGGATTTTATTCAAGTTTTGAACAGAGAAAAGTAAGAGATACGTTGGAGGTTCGCAAGAAGAGTGTTTCATTTTAGTCCAACAAAGACGGCAAAAGAATTTCGGTACATCGCAGTTCGATAGATGGATACTAGAAGACCGAAAGGGGCGCTCGCGCAGTTTAAGTAGCCAGAGAGGCGGTCGTTAGTAGGGCGCAAGCCAGTTTAAGGCAGAGTCTGAGATACCTGTGGGTGTGAAGATGATGGATAGTTTATGATAGCAAACTGAGTCGAAGGCTTTTGAAAAGTCGACAAGGATCAGTATCGTGACTTACCTGTTAGCAATTGCTAAACGCACATCACCTGTGACCCTGAGAAGAGGTGACTGGATGCGAAAGCCAGGTCGAAAGACTGATTGGAAGGGATTGGGTACGTCTTGGGCCGAAAGGAATTCCAGAAATTGGTTGTATATAATTCTTTCAAAAAAGCTTGGAGACCGAGCAGAGTAGGAAGATCGAACTAGGCTGATGTTCTTAAACAAGAATTTGGTGTCGTCGAACAGAGCCGGTTGTATGGCAAGATGAAGATCGGTCTGGTGAGCATGAAGTATGAAATGCACTCGCAAAATGATTTGCAATATCATCTGCTTGGAGACTGCGCCGAGTCATCTCCGTCTTCCAATTGAGAAGGAATCCAAATCTCCAGAAACTATACCACAGTTTCGTTGGACTTGGTACAACTAAGCAGTGTTTTTACTACAACCGATCAATCGAGACACCGACGTCCCGTTGATACCGAAACCGTCCAGACGAAGACGTCATCGGATCACAGAACTTCCAGGAGTCTCTCAGACCCCCGGGACTCCCATCGGCCCAGCTCCTGTCATTCCGACCCTCCTCCTGGGTAGTTACAAAAGTGACGCCCAACGTGGGATCCACGATTTGACCTTCAGAATAACATACTGCGCCTTGACCTTATTTCTCGCGTCAAGGACGTAAGGCGTCGGAGTTTGATTAATCCCTGTATTATTGTAGATCCCTGTAATTTGCAGAAGTTGAAATAAAGGCAGCTTTGCTAGAGTTCAGTAATCGTTGTGACGTCTTGAGTTCGTGTCATATGGATTGTGGACAGGAGTTTCAAGTCGAGACGATACACTCACATTGCATTCACATGCCGTTTTCAGGGGTACCCAAGCTAGAGCTGTTTAAAGTAACCAAAGAGGCGTGCAAGTGGAACTGGAAACCGTGACTTCGGCGCTCAAAGATTTCCGACACAATTACAGTTATGCCGCCAATATTCGGCCGTGTCCGAGGAGAAGCTATTGTGAATCCATCCGTTATTGTTCGCCGAGATAGCACGCGAGTGGTACTCTGTGAAGAACCACGTGCAGCAGATATGGGAGGACTTGCTCAGGAATTCCCGCCAACATTTTTTACCCCGGTTGTACCAGGATCTCTTAGAGGAACAGATTCGGTCGTGGACAGGGGGCACCCTGGAGCCCGTCGCGGATCATTTGACTTGCGTCCGGCACCTATATTCGATGCTTACCCACTCGACGACTTTGGGAGAACAGTTGTCGCAAGTGTACACGAACCTGTTGCCGGAGCTGCCATTAGCTATCCGAAGTGAAGAAATAATTTCGTTCGAACGATTGGAAAGTCTTGCGGCAGAACGAGATTATATTCCCACGCGGGCTTGGGAATATCGGCCTCCGTTGCGATTGGAAGAGTGCGCCTTGCGGACAAATCTTTACCGCCAAATTAGGATGTCTTTGGTATAGCCCAGTCCGGATCAGACGACGAACATTTAATGCCCTGCTAGATACAAGATCTTCACCTGTTTTCCTCGGGTGAGTAGATAGGCGAGTCGTCGAGGAGTGTGGGGCGGAGATGACTTTATCGGCCTTTATCTAGGTTATTTTGGCTAACGGGTCACTGTAGATGGAGAGGCCGAATTTCCCTGGTTGATAACGGGGGTTAAGAAGAAGGTTATGGTGCAAGTTCTTCCCGCCTTATCCGCCGATTGTCATGGACAGCCACACGAATGGGTGGTACTTGACGTCGAATCCATAGATGAAGCTCACATTCGCCAGTTTGCCGGCACATAGGAAATCTTCTCTTACTACGTGTAACAGAGTCCCGGCGCTTACAAAAACGGAGTGGGAGAAGTTAGTCGCGTTTCTCGCACAAGAATTATCTGCGGAGGGTGATCGGTTCGAGGTTACAAATCTAACTGAATATCAGATTGACACGCAAAGAAGTTCGCTAATTAAGAAGCGTGTAAGCAATGTTATCGGACGGGGTAATAGAGCCATCCAAGAATCCATGGTCGAGTCCTATTGAGATAGTGCGCAAGCCGAATGGATCGTACTGGTTTTGTCTAGATTTTCGGAAGGTAAACGCCGTGATGAAGAAAAATGCGTACCCAATAGCATTTATCAATGGCATTTTATATAAACTCCGTTCAGCGCTGGCACATCTCGACTATTGACCTTGGTGAGGTGTATTATGAGATTTCCTTAGATTCATAATGTACAATAAATAGGTGATCGCGTTCACCGTATCGAGGCGCAGACTATTCGAATTTACATCGATTCCGTATGGATTGTCGAATGCATTGGCGACTTTTCATTATCTCTTAAACCACCTGATAGATCCCGATATGGAACCTCATGCGTTTACGTATTTAGATCACGTGATTGTAGTTTACGAGATGTTTGAGGAACATTTAATGTGGCTGCGGCGGGTGCTCCGTTGTGATCGCCGAAGTGGGGTTGTCGATCAACCTTGAGAAATGTCATTTTTACGTAGATCAGGTGTGGTGCCTGGGGTTTATCGTAAACCACCAAGGACTTTGGATTGACAGGGACAAATTTCTTCTAGTGTTGGAATACCCGACGCTCCAGAATATTCGTCAGCTACGCCGATTTTTGAGAATGGCATCGCAAGAGATTCACGCACAGAAAAAAATACGGAATAGTTGCGAAAGAAGAAAGAAAGACAACGAAGATGAGGAGACGACAGAATATTACAAATAAAGAGCAAATGTGAAGGATAGAGGTATAAAAAGGGAAAGAAAAGAAAAGACGAAGTTATTAAAAAGTGATAAGGAAATTAAAGGAAAGAAAAGGGGCAGGGAAAGATAAGATGTGGAATGCAACATGATTGAATGAAGAAGAAAAACGAAGGAGAGACTAGGAAATTACTGAATAGAATATGGAGGGGAAAAGTATGGCCAGAAAGGGGAAGGTAAGAATAATATATCCAACATACAGGGTGTTCCAGAACAACTTCTCATTCGGAAAGTGGGCGGTAGCTGGAGATCCCCCGCGTATCTTCCTACGAAGCGTTTGTCGAAATTCGCAATAGTTTTTAAATGGGAAGCATTTAAATGGATCATCGCTGCATGATGAGAGGTACAGTCGTGTAAGGCAAAAGTTAACTACTTCAGAGGGATTGCGCGATTAGCAATTGTTTCATGGTCCAAGCGCCAAGCGCATTCCTTCACAAATACTGACGCGATGCAACATTGCAAGAGCGAATAACGTTTTCCTGCCAGTTCTTATTGTTAGTTCGACTCTCACTTACGGCTTCTCGTCAGTTTTTCTCGTGAGCTCTGTACGGACGGACGGACTACTTGTTAAGGGAACATTGACACTTCAGTATTTCATTTACGATTTTTCAGTTTTAAATTAGTGATGTGATGAGCTACGAGTGTAGCGTTCCATTAGTCTGTGAATGAACGCACTTGCACTTTAGACCGTGAAACCATTGTTAATCGCGCGAACCGTTTGAAGCAGCTAACTTTTGCCTTACAGGACTGTACCTTCCACCACACGGTCATAACCCGGGCAATACTTCGTTCTGATTGATGCATTTTAAATACCTCCCATTTAAAAGCTATTGTGAATTTCGACAAACGATTTGCGAGAGGACACTCGGGAGACCTCCAGCTATCGCGCACGTTCCGGATGAAAGGATTTCTCTCGTTTTCTTTTTCCATAAAACAAACATACTTTTTTAAGAGTTTATTCCAGCGAAGTTTGCCACTTGTCGTATCAATTTGATTACTAATAACTTACAAAGTAGAAAATGATTCACATACATTTGTCGTTGGGCATATTACCACAATATCATCGATCGTTCTTGATATATGGATGATATCCGGGCCCCAGCCAACACTCTTCGATCAGCCTACTAAGCACCCAGGAAGTTTGGACGAATCAGCGTGGTATACCGCTATGGCTTGTCTTAGGCCGGATTCGCCACTGCTCTCGTGCATGTACCGGGCGATGTGAGCATATGAAATTCCCAGCCAAGAAATATTCATTATGTCTCGGCTATGAGCGTTCCTTCAAACTCGAACGGTCCAACTAATAGGTCGTTGACCTCTACTACCCAGAGCATCCGAAAGACAATCCATCGGTAAGCATGATGTTTTTGATGAATTTTGGATCTTCCCTGTATTTCTGGAGAAGCCACTCACTAAATCCATGCCTGATAGCACGATCAGACGGCTGGAACTCTTAGACATCCGTATAATAATCCGCATGCCACCTCTTACCGCTGGTGGCACTATGGACTGTAGCACGTTCGCTGTGCGATCGCATCCGTGGCACTCATTGGACAGGATTACTGGGACCTGGTGACTTTTTTGGTGATATGCGGTACGAGACAAGGGGCTTCTGTGGCATCCTGTACGAAGCTCGGCTAGGCGATTAATGTCTACGTCCGGCATACCCTATCCTATATGGGGAAATGTGTTTCTATGGTAACCCTTGGTATCAAAGCGGGAAATGATGATCACGAAGTGCAACGGCATCGAGGAAAGTGAAACTGCCCTCCACGGTCTGGTGAAAGCGACTTTTGGGCTGGAAAGTATGGGCGTATCCACTCGTACTCAACGAGTCGAACAGTTGTTGACAACAATGACAGCACGCATAACAGATGGCTGGGAGACATGTTTGCTATGGAAAAAAATGCTGTTGAGCTCCCGAATAACTAACATAGATACCCTGAAACGACTTCAACCAATAAAGAATTCTACTTCCTTCCAACCCCTGAAAATGTTCTGGAACCGTCGACGACTTACAACCTCGTTACATCGACCTTGAATGTTATCTCGCAACTCATCCGCGTCGAGTCGGCGAACATGAAAGAGACGACGAACGACGCCTTGCACATTGTCGAAAAAGCGGTTCCAGGAATTTTTACGCGATAGATTCGGGAGAAATTGCGTATGAAGATGGGATTTATTTAAAAATAATAATTAGCAAACTTCAGACAATAAAGAGTGTTCTATAAAAGGGTGAGCTCAACACCTCTTCATCAGCCTGTCGTTATTATTTCACCGATGCGAAATATTGAGAAAAAGAGTGAGCTGCAATTTCGAATAAGAACTCTTTTCAAGAACATTGAAGAAGTCAAACGTATAATTCAAGTGAAGATGGATAGTGACGATCGCGTGAAACGTTTGAAGACACTTAATCTGAAGTGAAATTTTTCGAAAATCAACGTAGTTGGACAAAAGGATTATTTTCTACCGATGAAGAAATTGACAGAACTGGATATTGAAAAAGAATATGGAATAACCAAAGTGAAACAGGTTCAAACGAAGTATGGATTAATATTGAATGTTGACGTAGAAAACGCATTCTCAACGTTTTTACCAGCGAGGACAGCGAAAGTGTTGAAGGATAATAATGACTCATTTCAAATGATGGTGAGTACCAGCAATGAGAATCGACTCTTCGTGCGGTATCCCAATGGACCGTATAATCACATTGAATTTCAATATCTGTTAATATTTATGCTCACGTTCTTATTACATTGTGATGAACATAGGACCGATTATTATTCCGTTATCTCTTTATTTCTAATACCAATATCCAATTCCTTAATAGTTTTACCTTTTCAGTCGGACAACTAAAACGCAGTAATTGATTGCACCGGCATAGGGATGGTTCACTCCTTAAACCTCTATCCTTAAACTCCTAAATATCCTCCTTTTTTGTAGTACTGTGAAATGCAATTAGTTTCATAAAAATCAACTCGATAGCTTTTTTTGTTAGACAAATTTCGCACTTTTCAACTCCTATAAATTTGTATGCATTCACCCCACCAGAGCCGACTAAAATATATTTTTCATTATTCATCATGAGGATTATCCCCTCCAATTAGTCTCATTTAAATATCTCGACTGGAAATGTGTGAAACTACGGAAACCGCCCTTGAGGAGCCGAAATTTGGGGGTTGATTTTACCCCTTAAAACTGTTTTCCCGCCGATAAAAAAGTACATGTCTCTTAGACTTTGATTGAGAATATCATATTTTAACACGAACGAAATCGGAGAGGAACACCTGAGGTGCCTTCCTTGTCAGTAATTTTCTGCTGACACTTTTTAGGTATCGTTATAGTCTGTCAAAATAGGGCAGCTAACAGCGGAGTAGGCTGCACTGGCAATGGACTGAGTAACGTGCTGAGGTTGCACTTCCGAGCAAGACTACTGCTTAGTTTATTATGAATGCTGTAGTACAATATATACCATCATTACTTCGCCATGCAACTCCAACCGACATAGCGAATAGTTCTGAATCACAAGTGTAAGGTTATCTAAGAGAATAACATTAAGTAAAATGAACCTATCCAATTGATTTCTATGCTAGAATCAGTCTCAGATGGTACAACAGTCCTGAATAAGTCTTTAGTCATAATATATTACATGCCACCGTGTACCGGATTATTCACATAAAACGCACCAGCTAAAGATAAACGCAAGAGAACGATTCCGCTCATCGTGGCAATGTAACCTGGTTTAACAAATGAAAGAATATGAAACCCATAATGTTAATCATTTTATGACGTTAGCAAGTTGACTTCTAACGGCGACATGTTGTCATGAACATTAGGATTAATCAGAAATTACCAAATCTAAACTAGCAGACAACGTGTTCACTTCGATTTTTTAATGATGCAATACTAAATAGAATAGTAAATAGAAAGACAGCCATTAGATATTAAAGCGATGTACAATCATATGTTCGTTTAGTTATCACAGTAATCTTACTGGTATATTCTTACTGTGATTTACGACGTTGGCAAAAGGAGTTAAATAACCGGATCGGCTCTCAATTTTTCACAGCTGAATTCCAGCATTCAAAACTCATAGACAGTTAAAATAAATATTTAATTCTAATTAATTTACACAAGAAAACTGATTCACTATTGTAACGTGACAAAACGATCAACCTCTCAGTACTCCTGTACTGAGAGCGTACCCGCTACAATGGGACGGCAAGGACGCGCAGATAGTGGCAATAACAGCCACTAGAGGGACAACAGTTCCCGAAAGTAGATCCGCGGGAAAGAATAATAATAAAATCTGCTAGATGATTAGCGCTTCTCGCTAATCAATCTAGCAAGTCAATTGAATAAATAATTGTTTATAAATCTAAGAGAGATGAAAAGTAATTCTACAAGAAGACGCAGCGTCACCGTCACGTAAATTAAATCCGAAAGGATCGCGAACAGTAAAATCGTCAGTCAGCTCGATCTATGCCCTCTGGGATAGAGCATTTCAATATCGTAAAACTCAGAGTATAAAATCTCGTCGACGGCTACGGCACACTAGCTTTCGCTACTCCGCCTACGCCTATCAGTAGAGGAATTTTGTCTAAGTTCTGAGGAGACCAACGAGATCTACCTCAGAAACTTCAGGTAGCGCCATTTTGTTAGATCTATCATCCGCGCCGTTAGTAGTTGTGTCGCACGCAGTGCCATAGCCAATAGATAGGCAAAGCGCCACTAGGGCTAATAGACCAACACAGGCATCCCGTCTCTACCGCACAGACAGGTTAGAGTGAGATAGGAATAGACAACAAGTATAGGAAGACTCCTGGACAATCCTTTCCCTACAATACCGACGATTGATTATAACAGGGTGATTGACATTGATTATAAAACGACTGTACCGATTATCGATTATTTAATAAAATTTTATTATTTTGTTTTACCATACACTCCTGTGTCGCCTCCATTCTTAAAGACGCCAGCCCCGAGCACTTACCTACCTCCCATTTCGTACACTCATAAGGAGCGTACGAAATTGCACTAAAGAAAAACGTTACACTATATTAACACTTCAATGGAGTGTCAAGCACATTCGAACACAAATCGAAAACCTGCAATTATAATTGTAAATCTGCGTCCTTATATCTTTTGGTGATGATTGCATCCAATATCTAAAGTTTCATCAAGCTTGTACTTATTAGGCACTACTCTATGGAGTATGCAATTGCCATTACTTAATTAATTCATAAGTAGCAATGGAAATTAAAAGTATAAACAGATATTTAACATGAAAGATTGTTGAAAAAAATTATTCGATTTTATTATCTTGCCATGTTGTATCCTATAATTAACTAAATTTCAGGCAGAGCAGAACACACAGTGTAGGTTTGCCGGCACGGACGTCATTATTTCCTGAACCACTACCAACCGGAAATGATGTCGCACCTCCCATACCTCGTCGCCATTCTGCAACTCCAACGGTATCTCTTTAATGTATTTCGACTGTAACTTCAGGCTAGTTTAGAAAATGTCATTTTTCATCTTTCCGTTGCTTGAGCTACCATGTAATTGTCTTTCGCTTTCATTTTATCTAGTTTTGTAATCGATGTTTGATTCACACAATCCCAAAATATCATTTACCTTTAGTTAGACTACATCTTACTCTAACGAGTATCATATCATTTCATCTAACAGGGAACGTTTGGTAGGTGTCCGCCTCTGATTTTCTTCGCTTTCACGTAGGTTGTAGTACTCGATAAACTAAGCGATACGTATTTTTTATCGGCCCAAATTTTTGGGGGTGGAAACCGCCCTCGAATTCGTATTTCTAAACACCCATTTAATTACTTCACATATAACAGCGGTATCTTTTACAATGAAACCAACTAGTAGAATTTCCTCACAATGAGAGATCAAAAATGTGATTTTCTCAAATTTGTCGAATAATTTTTATGGGGGTGAACTACCTCAAAAATTATTTTGGATTATAAAACACAACCATAAGTGCAGTTTACTGTTGATATGTTTTCATAAAATAAAGGAACTTATATTAGGCACTCAAATTACATTTGAAATAAATGCTTCCCAACGTAAAGCATCTTTTAAAAGTGTCAACTTATGTAATATAAGTTCCTTTATTCTACGGAAACATACAAAAAAATAAATTACACTTACGGATGGTGAACTCCTAGAAAACAATTTTTCGTAAAAATTGCAAAAACACGTAAACTTTATTTATTTATCGCGAGCAACATATATTTTTTCCAAATTTTTTGGCTCGAGTTTACTCCTGTTTGGCAATTTTTTATATAATGAAAAATAATTTTGGGGTAGTTTACCCCCATAAAAATTATTCGACAAATTTGAGAAAATCACATTTTTGATCTCTCATTGTGAGGAAATATTTCCAGTTCTTTTCATTGTGAAAGATACCGCTGTTATATGTGAAATAATTCAATGGGTGTTTAGTACCACAATTTCCGGGAGCGCTTTCACCCACCAAAAATCTAATTTGAGCCGATAAGAAAAAATACGTGTCGCTTAGTTTATCGAGTACTACAACATATGTGAAAACGAAGAAGATCGGAGGTGGGCACCTACAAAACGTTGCCTGTTAGATGAAATGATATAATACTCGTTAGAGTAAGATGTAGTCTAACTAAATACTAACTAAAAATTTTCATCTTCTTTGTTTTCATCACATACGAATGGTATCTTACGTATATTTTAAACGTTAATAGTGCATGCCGATCTCTTTTGCAATATCCTTTCTTGTATTATTGGTTGTATACCTATGAAATGTCTCTGTATTTTATTAAGGCAATATAAATTCGACATTGTATAAAATGAATTACTTAAGTACATTAAATGGCTAAATCAGCGAATATTTTTGTTTGATTCAATTTCGCATGATTTTCATGAAACGATAAAAATTCTCTATCGATGTTAGTTTCAACGTTTTTGTCCTTACTTTTTTCCATTCTAAAATTGAACTATTGAATGAACATATTTTTTAATATAAAACGTTAGAGATAAATGCTTTTCTACCATTAAAATTTATAGTTGATAAGTGAATGTTTTCAAGAATGTTAAATAGTGAATTTTCAGATAAATGAATATTTTAATTTGAGCGTCGCAACAGAAGTCATAATATTTATTTACATATTCTTCTACGCGACATTTTAATAACAACGAAATCAGAAAAAATTCATCTGTGGACATCGATACAACCCTTTCATAGAGAAATGACGTAACGAACATTATTGACGAGTATCGAATGATTCTTGTCAGTTTTCTGCAATGCTGTTTAGCTGGGTGATGTGTGTGAATTTACTGTTTTTGACAGTTAAAGATACGAACATAAATGTATAAATGCAGACAGTTTCAGTTACATTGGTGAGGGTTAATATTAGTGTATGAAAGGTAATTGTGAAGACTTAATTAAATACGAATGAGAATAAGTTTCATTGGCTAATATACATTGCGACTTAATTCTGGGCTGAACTAGAACCCAAGACAGGGGTCAATCGCAAGAAAATCAATTGCAAATGGAAAGGGTAAGCAAAAGAAGGGAACACGGGATCTAACGCGTATGAACATAATTACTGCAGGTTATATTGCCGGTACAAAAAAAATAAAAAGAAAGTAAACTAATAAAAGATAACAGAACTCGCAATACACGATACTAAACTAAACTAGATAACCGAAACAATAATAAGAAGGGGGCTCGCTTAGAAGCACGCAATATCGCAACGGAACTAGGGACTTTAAACGGGTCAGTGGAACGGAGAGTCGAGAAAGTAGGGATATTCTGGTAGTCAAGGGGGGTAAGTCGGATGGAGGACTTACCGGTACTAACCTAACTTTGAAAAACGATACTTACGCGCCAACTACTATTACGGTATAGCACCTTCGAGTGACCTCTGAAGATCCTCGAATATTTACTCTAGTTGACTCAATGGCACGGCTATCAGGGGGAGGAGGGTGATATCTCAAGGGGAAGGTTCCCGAACACAACGATTTCTTAGAAATTACCTCAGATTTTCGATATCAAAAAGGCGAAGGGAGAGAGAAGAAAAAGGGTCAAAGAATCCGCACACAATACAGCACTCGGCCCACGCGCGACGATTCGTAAAAATTCGGAAGGGAACTATAAAAGAAAAGGGCAAGGGAAAACGGGCAAAAAGGGAACTCAACCAAACGTTCAAAGTACTCACTCAAACGATCCGCAACACACGATAATCCAAAATCGTACTCTGACTTAAAACTTTTAAATTCGCAAAGCTCGCACATTCGCACTGAACGCCTGGCTCGATGTGAAGAAGTCTTCGTTATTTCCGGTCCTCATTTCCCTTGGTGGGCCTTCAGGGCCTCGGGGATTTATTGGATCACTGGACTGAGAGGGCTACGCGCTTCAGCATTGATCCGGAGTTCGGGCATGGCAGGGCTCTGGTGCCTTTGATGGGCACGGTCCGGGCGGGCCTCCCAGGGTCTCGCTGCGTGGTGGTACGGTGCTGGGTTCTCGCCGGTGCGCCGGGAAAGATGGCGACCTCCATGGCCTATCAAAATCTCCACCCGGTTGCATCCGCGAATTTTTAGAGAGAGGGCTCCACCGCTGTCACACGGGTCTGGTGACTACTCGTGTGACGAGATTGCAGCGGGTGCTGCATCCGTATGTGGTCGGGATGACTGGCCGACTACTGGGCCTCAATTTTCACTTGGTGGTCTCAATCAGATGTTCTCCTGCCCATGCCTTCCCCGTATACCGCTGTCTCGGCAACGTAGCCACTCTCTCTTCATCCTCATCTTTGGTGGCTGCTCCTCGTAAATGGTCCTCGTTGCCTCCGAGCCAAAGAGAAAGGGCCTTATGCTAATTGTAAAATCCCGAAAACATTGAAATATACAATACATAATACTATTCGCAATAAATGGCGCTTCAGGCAGCTGGTGCCCTCTAGCCAAAAGGTGGGGAGGAGTTCATAGTAACATTTTTATTACAAGGTGTAGAATGATATAATGCAGTGCATCAATACATCAATTAATAATAGCGTCACACTACTGAACAGGAAAAGTGACTTGACTTTATGAAAACGATGATCAGTTTAAATAGTAGGTTAAGTGCTTCAGGAAAATGTTGGTTGCCGTTCGTCAATGCTTATGAATTTTAAAATAAACTGAGTAGATAGGATGCTATATGATCGATTTAAAGAATAATATCTCCACGGAATAATTGTTTTGGTTTATAAAACGTATATCATTGGGAAAGAGCTCGTTGCCGCGCTGAAATTTACACGATGATCAGTTTATAATATAGACTGACTGGTTTAAGAAAGAATTGTCTGATTTAAGCAGATATTTATCATATGAGAAATGACATGTTCGTTAGTGAGCAAACTGGTCAATTTAGAAAGATGCTAACTTCAGGTTTGATATAAACTAGTTGATTTTGGAAAATGTCAATGCTATTGAAGAGAAACAGGTTCGTTTATAAAGGGAGAATTTTATTAAAACATCATAGTTGATTTAGAAATAATTTGGTGTGATTATAGAATATTCGTTAGGATTAGGAGATATATAACCGATTTTAGAAAGAATGATCGACTACAATATACGTTAATCACTATCAAAACATATAGATGGCATTTTTTTATTTGATTAGTTTAAAAAAAACGCTGGTGTAAATAGAATGTTCAGTACGTAAAGTGTTATTTTGTAGAATAGATATGTGGTGCGATACTGTATTTGTTCCGAGGGCTGCAGTGCTTTTGTGTTTTGTGGCACACGAAGCGCGTTTTCCATATAGGATTTTATAATCCGTTCAGCACTAGGTTATTATTCCCAAAACAAAATATTTATCCTATTGAGAGCCTCGATCTCCTATCGGTAATTATGAGTTGAGGTTAAATTTCTGATACATTTTACACGAAATAAGAATTTCTTCGAGGCTTCCACTTGAGAATGCGAGACAAGTACACGTATCTACAATGAGTGAGTCAAATAGTTTCGGAGACAAAACTAGAAAGAAGGAGATTGTGGAAAGAGAGGGGTGACAGATGAAAGGAGTGAAAGGAAGGAAGAGCATTAAAGGCAAAGCGAAAAGGCAGGAAGAGAATCAATAAGGAATCTCCTAGCCTTTTATTAATTATCAAATGACCATTAAATTATAGTTAAATATAAGAAGTAGTAGTGATAAAAAAAGAGTAGCGAAGACGTTATAGGTAATTTGAAAATACAATTAAAATAATGAGCTGGTGCTAGATCATAAAATACGTAGATGTGTAGTGACTTTACTTGTACAAATATGTACAAGCATAATTTAGATACCTTACAAAGAAAAATACCATATAACGACAATGCTATTGAAGGCTGCATCAATTCAATGTCCTTTAGTATAAATTACATACGGCTACACTTTCGATTTTGTTCTCTGTTACATATGTGTTCTCCGAACACATACTTTTTAATATCGAGTATTAAATAGTATAAAGGGGTTATTTGTTCAAAAGAGACGTTAAATACAGCGCTGCCACACTACGACCGGCTGATCGTTATACCACGATTGGTAGTGTTCATCGGGTACAGCATCCTGGTCGGGATTCGGTCATTTCTCTATCATTTCCACCGGCCACGAGACACACGTACTAGAGTAGACTATAGAGTGTTACTAGACTATTTTACGATAGACCCAATGTAAAAACGGGGTAGACATTCACAGTCCCCCTTCTGCTCCATCCAGCTTATCCTCTTTCACAACACTCGTGTAATGTTCGCTATAGTCAATATACGAATACGTACGTTAAATAATTACAAAGCGGTAAACACTACAATAAACATAAACTGTAAACGTGCAAAAGTGAAAATCTAAATTTGTGCATGTAAATTTCACTATAAGTATATTTATAAAATAATTGTATAATTTTGTGTTCTTGGGAAAAGAAGCGACTAAAAATAAAAATAAAAATGTAAAATCTTACAAACTAAACAATCATTCTTCGATACACACACATTCTACAGGTATTCCGAAGTTACCTGACCTACGGGGCATGGGGGTGTTCGGGAGGCATCAAAGATCATGAAAATGACCTTCCTTTTATCCGAAAGTTCTTATTTTTTAAATGGAAGCAGGTCAATATTGACCAATCAGAGCGAAGCAAGTGTTATTTCCTATCAAAGTGCCTGCCCAGTGCACAAACCCTTTAAAAAAGTCTCGTGATTCCTAATCCTGTAAAATCGTGAAACGTTTCAAGATTGATAAACCTATGAGAAGTCGATACATCGCGTCGAGCTGTCCACGGCGATCAGATTTTGTGCGCAGCTATGTCACGCAGCACATGACTTACAACTAGTATCAAATCAAAGTGTGTGCAGAGTGGGGGAAGCCTTTTCTTCTATTCCCAAATTTGGTATGCGTTATAATCACCTGAGCCACGTGTACTCAGTTCGCTTAGTAGTGTAGACCCGAGATGGATCTACTCGCGCCGCTCCTGGGCCAGCTGACTCGTTGACGTAGTTGCACGAATCGCCGTCCTTCCTCCTGTCGCTAGTGTCGTTCGCGTTGGCGCGTAGGCTCGACAAGCGCGTGAGAGATATGAAATTAAGTTCAGCACGGAAATAAAAGGATAAACAGAGATTATAAATCAAATCATAAATCTAATAGGCCCTTGAGGTGGATAGATCCTGCCTAAACAAATCTCTTAAATTTCATCGCGAATTTCATCGCGTACTCCTAAACAACCCAGTTTCCACCGAGAACCACGACTGGTGAATTCACCACGTCACAACCTATATAAAGTAAGGTCATTCCTATGTAATTCTTCACATCCTCAATATCTCTTTTTTTATATATCGGTGTTATCACTACTTCTTTCCAATCTTCTAAAAGACCTTCTCCTCTCCAGTCTGCCTTCGTCTTCTTTAATTATTTTATTTACCTTTCAGTCTCCTTATTCGTAAATTCTGCTTTCTTCTCGTTTGCTGACACGTCGTGAGTCCTTTCTTGTTCGAATTTTACCTTCTGTTTCGTGTTTATTCTTCTCTCTTTCTACTTCTATTTTTCCTTATCTTCTTTATGTAACAATACTCTAAAATGTTTTTTCCCATTCGTACATTGTTATATTTTCCCCTATTATTGCTTTCTTCTTCCTATCTTCATCGATACATTCCCATGTTTCCTGCTCTGACCTTATGTTTTGGATATTTCTTTCTTCTTTCTCTTGTTTTTTTCTTTCCCTTTTACCTATCAAATTTTTTTTATGATTTCTCTTCTTCGAAAAGCTTTCTTCTCCTCTCTTTGCTGCTTCTTGCATTCTTTATTCCATCATTTCTTTCTGTTTTCAAAATCCTCGTACTTCTTTTTTTAACGACATTGTTACGTTGTCCCTCAGTTTGTGTCATATTCTTCTTTGTTCTATTTCTTTATACTTCATTGTTCTTGCTTTCTTCTTGATTTTCTAAATACTTTCGTTATTCCATATTAATGATTTTTTCTTAACTTACTTTTACTTAACTCTTACTTCTTGTTTGTTCATCGCCTGCTTGATGTTTGAGTCTACCTGTGGCAGCAGGTGGCCATATATTATTCCAGCTAATACTGTCAAGTCTTTTGTTCTATATTTCGTTCCTTCATTAACTGGCTCTGTTGTGGGTAAGTTGCTATATAGATAATAACGTCAAGTTTAAAGAAACCGTTACTTATTACAATACATACTGTCGAACTCTTGCTCCGTTTCCGTTATGATCGATTAACGATTATTCGATAATGTTTAATGAGCACTTTTTCTATTTCCAATAAAATCGATTAATAATTATTTAATAATACTTAATGAGCAATTGCTCCGGTCTAGTTGAAGTCTCTTTGTTGAGCACTTGCTCAATTCACTTCGAACTCTCGATTTTTTCCTGTGTTCACTTTGTCCTTCGGGACGGTGTATAGTCAGTTATCGCATAAGTATTTTGGCATCGGCATGACTCTGTAAGGCCCTTATACATATACGCCCTTATATTGCAATGTTCCTTACGATTTTTAGAAGTAAAGCGTCGTATAAGTACCAAAAGTTCTTATCTCCTTTGTGCTCCGTCAAGAGCTTCTTAATATCGAAATAAGAAATAGAACCCTTGACGATGGACGCTGGTAAGCGTGAAGTCCTCCCGTCTCGACACTTAGAGATAACCTTGAAGACATAACACTCTTTTCACGTCTAGCATGATGGTAGGATACAAGAACACATAGTCAATTACTGTTGTTCCTTTTCCGCCTGCATACATGAACTTTAGCACCCCAAAGTGCATTGCGTTTAAGACAAATGATGAACACAATTTTAAACGAAAAATGGATAGGACGAGGAGATACTACAGCTTGGCCGCCCTGATCACCCGATTTAACATCATTTGATTACTTCTTGTGGGGGTTTACAAAAGTGCGTGCGATAGCGATGGTCCCTGCCATACCTGAAGATATATAGGAAAGAATATGCCGAGCATTTTCCCAAATAACACCAGAAATTTTTGCTGTTGTTCGATGAGCTTTTCATAAAAGAGTCAACAAATGTTTGCAAGTTTAAGGTCACCATTTTAAGCATATTCTGAAGTAAGCCGTCTTGTTATAGTATCCAATTTTACTTAAAACCGTAATCTAAAATTAAAACAAATGTAATAAATAAAGAAAATTTCTTATTTTATCACTTTTAACCTTATGTGACCTCGAATTTCCTTTGATCGTAGGTCATTGAATTCAGCTTAACATGAACATTGTTATTATAAAACAAAAATCAAATCAATCTATTTAAAAAAGTGGAGGCAACGTTGATCCAGTTTCAACGTCTTACAAAAATTCATTTTTAATAAAATCGACTTTTAAAATCCGTCTGGTACACGTGCACTTGACTAATACTGGAATTTAGGTATATGTCCACTTTAGAAACGAAAAAAAGAAGTCAATTTTCAACATTTTTTTTCTGAACTTTTATAGTAGATAAAGATACAAATTTTTGTTGGTAAATATTATTTAATCCTTCAAAAATAGAGAAATTTTTTTCAATTTTTACTCTTTCTCCATTTTGTAGACGGCGCCAAAGTTGAGTCCTAAAAAAAGAGAGGGTTGCATGGCCGGCAGTTTGTCTCCAAACTGACAAGTCACAAATGAAAAAATCAAACAGCATCTTAAAGGTCAAGTCTTCTCACACTGGAATCTCCGAAAATTATTTGAAAATCGAGAAAAATAATTTTATGATCGTTTGAAAAGTCTTTTTTTTGGCTAATTTTGATCGCAAAATATGTGTAAAAAGTTTTTTTAAGAAAAAATTCGATAGTTTCCGATAGCGAACATGAAAACGAACAAGACGCAACAAACTCTATCAAAATCGGAGGAGTGGAACCGGAGATAATCTGTTGGCCATTTCAAAAAATGGCATTTCGAGAAAAACACGTTTACTGATTGCCATGGAATTCATGCGAAGTTTTGACACTTGTTCTTTTTCGTTATTTTGTTTTTGACCTTTATTATAACCTATTTTAACGAAATCAATGCGCAAACGTTTTCAAAGACAACAAAAACTGTACTGAGGAAGTACACGTGGTCCGGATCAATTATTAGTATAGAAAAAAGCTGGTATTTTAAAAGAAGGGAATATACAGGGTGTTCCATTTGAAAGAGGACGGTTGGATATCTGTTTAAGGAAAAGCAAGACAGCAGAAATATGTTAGACGAAAGTTGTAGGGTACAAAGGGAGAGAGTTAGTGCAAATAGAATTTATGCTCCTACTATTTATACTTCTGTGTTGCAAGCATAAAGCCAGCTTTTTTAAATGGCAACAACATTTTTTAACCCCCCACAAATTGTGTGTCTCTTCGTGACGAATTCAAACGTACCATATTTTATGATCTTCATCGATATTCTATGAAATATCACACAAAAATGGAACAAAATGTGATCCTAGTGGATCTTGTCTTTTTTGAGACAAGCAAAAATTTTGACCTTGACTGCTAAGGTTAAAATAATTTTGCATACAATATTTTTGGTGATCTTCGCCAAACATGACCTGGAGATTCACGTGGCAAAAGGATGACCAATAATTTCTTTCCATCCTGTACACTGAGCGGCATTATTGACGTCCCAGGGAGAAGTTAGGACAAGAGTAGCGAAGCGAGAGTGGCGTGGCCAGCAACCGAGAGGCAAGCCAGGTCCGAGTATAAAGGAGGTAGTTCTTTCTCCTGGCTCGGGACACCATTTCCGTCACGAATCGGAGGAGTCTTATATAAAAGCGTCTCTCTCACTCCTGGCGACAGCCTTCTATAAGATCCTCTCCCTCGTTAGGTACAAAGTTAGACCCATTTCAGTGCGAAAATCATGTATGAAGGAACATGTGAAAATTCATCTGGGAATCCATGGAAACCGGCCTGAAATTTTATCAAAACTTATGTGGGAATCCATGGGAATCATCTAAGAGTCATATTTGCAAATCCTAGGGAACTCATCTAGGAATTTTTAAGAATCCAGACAGAAATCCCTACAGTTTCCTAGGTTTATATTTTCAATTCGTCGCACCTTAACATTGTCAATAGTTTGTATCCCGGCCGTCTCTTGCCACCTATTTGGCATGTATCTCTACCAATTTTTGGGATTACTGTACTTTAATATATATTGTAAATCAATCTACTGAATATGAAAGCCTAATTTTATTTACCACGTGCGTGTTAAAATTGTCTACCTTGGTTAAAAAAATATTATCACTTTTGCTTATAATGCTGTTTCGTTCTGGATAAAGTTGCTTTTAGTACTTTTAAACTTACATATTCAAATGAATACAGAAAAATATACACAATCCTTCGCCATTTTATTATCACTAGTTTAAAACTGAGACGGTATTTTCAAATACAAGGAATTGCATCATAATCATCATAAAGGCTGTTAATGCTGTTCATCACCACTTGTAATATTGTTGTTTTCATAGGGAAAAAAAGCGGATATTTCATTACAAATTACTAACAAGCCGCAAGTTGAAACTTGCAATTTGCTTCCTGCGAATCGTAGGTAGTGCACAAAATCCCTATATGAGGAAGAATTTTCATTTTTTTTTGCTTCCTCATAGAGCTAAAACCATTCTCAAGTTATACACGTTTGAATTTTGGGAGGGCATTACATACACGCGCGCGCGCGCGAACACAAATATGCACACACACACACACACACGTCCGGACATTTTCTCGAAATGTGTTTTCTCGACGTTTTGGCACATTCTGAACATGGTGACATGAAAATCTCGAAAGATTAATCTTCCATCGTCACATAGCTTCCTCTGTGAGGAAGCAAAAGGAACAGAGTGATAAATTAATTAAAAACGCTATACTCAAAGTCACATCAGCACTAACAAAGAATTGAATATATGCGACAATAAAGGGACTTTAATTTTCACTAATTGAAAACTTCCTTCTAAATTGTAAAAATAATTTTTTGAGAAACAGGAATATATTGCATGCAGGTGGCGCCACCGCCAATACCACTACGTCCACCGACCATCCCTAAACGAAGTAAGAACGAGCGGCCAATTCCGATATCAAAAACCACTGTGCGACCACATGATTCAAAGAATCAGAAACAAAGTTACGATCAATCAATAATACAGAAAGAGTCTCGAGGGACACCACCGAAAATTCCACCAGCTTCTTGGCATTATGGTGCACTCGAAAGTAAGAAGCTCATCGATGTTGAATTCTCTAGGAAGACCGATAGTAAGGATTGTTTCATGAGCTTCGATAAGGAGTGTGCTATCTATGGAAAAGATTTTGATAGATCGAGTTTCGAGGAATTGCAAAGGGTGTCACGAGACCTGGAGAAAAGACTTCACGAAAGAGTTGTTAGAAGCGTGGGAGTTAAATTTGGAGACCTCGAAACTACGGGAGACGTTAAGGGACAAAGGCATACATTGCACAATGAAAGGTATGTTAATTTTCAACAATAAAAATTAGTTTTTCAGCCCTTCAATTCTGCATCAAATGGGAGTTCATTGTGCGCCAAAAAGTTTGTTTGAAAGTCTGATAAAAATAAAAAGGCAGCACTTTATACTGCGCGGTTAGGCGTAGTTCGGATTTAAGTTATTCAGTTACTCGGTTTTTTTTAAACATTCATCAGCTAAATAAAGTAACATTTTCTTCTAACAGTTTATTAGTTTTTACGCACTCGATCAAAAAATGTTAAATATCTTCTTCAAGTTTTTGAATAACTTTCATATTATTTCTGCTACGAAAGACTTCATCGGATGTGTCGTAATCCCTTAAGTTGCTCACTTAAAACGCTTGAATCTCAAGTATTCTGACAAGTTGCGATTTTCATCCAAACACAATTAGTTTTAAAACTGGAATCACACATTGTTGACCGTGTAATCATATATTTCATTTTAGCAGAATTTTGCTTGAACTGACATTTGATAATGTTTCCAGTACGAGACTTCACGAGCAGTTGCAGGCTGATGAGCTACAATTTGCCTCATCCGATTTCGAGAGGCAATTGCATGGGAATACTTTCCAGAACGCGGAGATAAAGTTAGAGGAGTTGCAGAATGCAAGGATTCAGGATATTGAAAGACGTTTCCACGAGAGATTGAAATTTGATGAACTTCAGAATACTTCGCATGATCTTGAGAAGCGACTTCATGAAAAAATGTTGAACGTTAACGAGTTGTCCCAACAACGTATAAAATATGACGTAGATATGGAAAGAGCTCGAAATATACTTCAGAATAATCTCAAGAAAGAGAGGATCGGTAATGAAAAATTAGAAAAATTACCAAAAGCAACGCAAACAAATATGCCGCCACCTCTGAGCAGCATTTGTCAGAGTCCTGTCCCAAAACCCATGAGTGTGAGACAAGACAGTAACGTATCATCTGACAGCTTTAGTCAAACGAGCTCGCCAAGTTATACAAGTAAAACGATGGAAGCTCCATTGCTACCTCACAAACAATCCAATGGCAAGGTCCCAGGTATGTTCATTTTCACAGCTAATATTCAACTACAACTCTCAGCATTTTATGCTGCTCTCTTTTCTAAGCAAATTCTCATTTGCAAATCAAAATGCACCAACAAAATAAAAGGCTTAACTGATGTTTTGAATTTACAACGGAAACATTAATATAAGAAAGATAAACATGTGCAGTTCAAGACGATTTCTACAATTTAATAACGATTCTAATTATTTTCTGATCAAAATCGTCTGTTATGTCGCAGATAGAGCATTAGCGCCAGAAACTGAAAATCCTCCTGGGAGCCCGATCACTAAGTCCATTAGTACACCAGCGAGTCTACAAACCATCGTAAGGTTTCACAGCGGTAGCAATATGTCTTTGCATCATAAGGTGAGATCCTGTTTTTGAATAAAACCTTGCTTTTCCCTTTTGTGAACTCTATGTATACGTATACGATACCCCGCATCTCTACCATGAAAATTGTTTGATGATTGACTCTCAGAAACCCTTAATATTTCAATACTGCTTAATCAATACTAGTGATACCATATCGAATACTATATCTCGTCTAGACTAAAACACTATCAAATGAAATTAATGAAATACATGTACCCGTTTTCTCATTATACTAACTGTTGTTTTAACAGACATATCTACTAGTGTCGAATTTGATAACGCTAATTGTTTCAACTCCCAACAGAAATAGTATTTCATTCTTCTTTCTCTACCATTTTGAGTGGTTGAAAATAAGTTCTAGCTTCATAATGTTCTCGCTGTGTTAAGTCAAAAAAAGATTTTCTGTTTTCATTAAATTAATTGAGAAATTTTTTTTAAGGTTCACAGGCTGAATATTCATATTATATTATATTATATTATATTCATATTCATATTCATATTATATTATATTCATATTCATGCTGAATATTTCTTCACAGATCATAAGAGATATAAGAAGACCAAGCAGTCATTACGTGACAAGAGGGAGGCTTCGTTTCAGATTCGCACAAGTCCTGGTAAATGCGGTAGCTTTGCTGGCAATCGCGGGGGGCATGGCTGCTTATTTCAAATGTGAGTCTCATACAGCATCACATAAATTATCATGATTTTATGAGTTGGATGCTCGTTTCAGCACAGCTCCCGTTATATCCTTTACTTTCGAGATGTTGTCGCTTTTGCGCCGTGACTCTATCAATGCCCATGCATATATCTAGGCACAAGTGGTAGCTCCACGTTACGGAAAAATCAATAATATCCTCTACTATCGTGTTTGCTCCATGCTGCTCCACAATTTTCACACAAGCCTTCAACTCTATTGCCTCGTAATTACTGATAATAATATAATTTTCTTTAACAACATGCTCAGCGCAAACCAGACACTTATCTATTTGTGCAAGATTGAGAACTTAATTCACAAATCATATTTCGTATATTATATAGAATGTTCGTATGCTTAGACAAGATGCAACAGAATGCGCACGCAATCAAAATGACGAAAAATATTATAACGTAATTACGTAATTACATACATTAAAGAAATATTATACGTAACAAAAAAGTTTACAAAGAATGAGACAAAATGCTATAATCAACAAGAATTTTATATTTATTATCAAATAACGGCATTGAAGAAGTGATTATCTTGCATTTGCGTATTGTTTTTTTTTTTTTTTTTTAATAAAACATATCTTTAAAATGTTTTTGAAAGAAAGAAAAATATAGAAAGTATAAAGAATTTTTAAGAAACTTTCCTACGAGTCTTCTTATTTCGCATGTGGAAGCATTCTGTATGTTTTTTAAATCTTATATATATCTAATATAATATGTTAATCAACAAATTAATTCTGCATGAGCACGGATGCGGACGCTTGAGTATGGAATAATACGCTTGTGTAGAATCAGATCTTATGTATTTCCTATGTGTTTCTAAAATTCGTATCGTAATTAAAGAAGTACGTACTTCAATTATATATATTTTTTATATGAATGAATGATCATGATACAGAATAGTCTAGTAGAAACCAAATTCCTAAATATCTCGTCCTTTTATTATGAAGATACCAACAAATTTTCAGGATAATTCGAATGGTATCAGAGAGTGAATATGATGCAAAAAGACTTTCTCCCACAAGTAATTTTTTCTAGAGTTATAAAAGTCGTTAATGTCTTTTAAAAATTGAACTAAAATGACCAACAAAAGTGCTCTTACCCTGTTAAGCAATGGCTATAATAATCCGAAATTACACGATTTATTATAAATGCACTAGCTTAATTAACAGCATATTTTCAAAGAAAGAAATGTTTAAAATTTTAATTTTTACAAAAATCGGGTTAAAACAGTCTTCGTACTAGCACAATTTACTCTTGATAATATTTAATACGACTATGATATTATTCACTCTAGGTTTCATTGTTTAGAAAAAGGAAATACAAATCATGTGATACACTTGAGAAAGCCAACAGATTTATTGAATTAATACTCGAAATTATCTTTACAAAAACATTTTATCTAACATGATAAGATCGAGATTAAGATACGTTATATTTTGAACGTTTTAGATGCATAGGTGACGCTTCAATTTGATATTCTATATTGAGATAGATATTTATATTTGTATTATATTATAGTCAAATATTCATTAAAATTTAATTATTAAATTTTGTTGCAAATTGAGAATAACACAGTCGTTCCATAAAATAATTATATTTAATGATGAAGTATAATTCATGCTATATTGTCTCGTGGAACATATTCGCAGATCATCGACTAGTCAGATGTGCCCACCCGTGCAGAAATTATTCAGGGCATCTCCCATTTCCCATCAAATTTCAATCAGGATTTATGACAGAATTCCCAACGGGATCCCTTATATGATATCACGTGCATCCCAACTTTGCATACCAATCAACACCGGTTGGCAGATATCGAAATGATGGCACCACCCACTTTCAGACTGTACCCATTGGATCCTCATCCGATGCACGAAAGCATACAAATCTGCAATCGGTGCCATCTAAGATTCTAGAGGACACAGGTTGCAGAAGCCAGCGGTTCTCGAAAAGCGCGCATGGACGAGTAGTCGCATGGTCCTTTAATATTTAGTAACATTATTTTATTGAATCTGTATATTTTCCAGTTAAGATAGTCGAGCTGACTGAAATATATTCAATTTATTCAATCATAAGAATAGAGTTATGCATCGTGAGACATGCAGGTAATATATTTTTGAAATAACAATATATTGAACAAGATAATTTCAAATCGATGATTGTGAAATCTATGAGAAAAATGTAATAGATGAGTCCCCATGCAAAAAAATCCAAGTTCTGCTAACTCAACGAGTGACGCATGAAAGCCGAATCTAGAGCGCGCTATTAAACACTTTTCTAAGTAGCGCCATCTATAGAAACTCGAAGATTTATTTTTTCTACAATCTGATTATCCATGAATATTTGAAAGTTGACATTAGCTTTCAGAGCATGAAAGCTACTAACTTCAATTTGGCGTTAGATTGTTTACATAAATAGACTACATTCCTTTTACGTCACTTTTACACAGATGGTGACCAACCGATGATTTCACAAAAATCTTCACATTTTCGTAAACCCTACTTCTTCTCGTATGTAACTATATAAACCTATTTTTAAAATATGAATACAAAAAACCCTATCAGTTATTGATGTTACACCCTCATGATTAGATAAAAATTTTACATACTACGTTTGCTCTAGAAAAAATTTGTCTCAGGAAAAACTGCTATCAGTATTCTAAATTTACTATTATGAGCATTATATAAATATCTTGATATATTGTCTGAGATAAGCATAATTTTGTCACAACTGAAGAAAATGCAACAGCACGCATAACCTGAACAAGAATACACATTAAGGAACTGGTATTATTAAGCATGGGAACTATTTAACATTTTCTACTTGATAATAACAAGTAGATATATTATATAAAACTTGTTTAATATTTGTAAGAACGTATGGATGACCAATTTCAAACTACTATGACCTGTAATCTGGCGTTATATAGCTAATCTTCTAGGAATGCCTAAAAAATAAATAAATAAATAAGACTCATCAGATCAGATGAGTGATGTCCAGTTGCGCACAGACTCAATTGGACGCAAACATGACATTTTTGCCTCCCGAGGAATCTTCCATCAGTAATTCAATGATATTGTAAGCTATCTTTATCTGACGGAACCGTTTCAGAAAACTTTTAATGCTCTGTTCATGCAGGCTCACTCGCTTTGCTCGCTCGCCGACGATATACTTAACCACTAACCTACCCAGTATCGGAAGTTTGAACATTCCACCCTATCCTATCCTTACCTAAACAAACCTAGGGCAAACTAGTTTAAAACTACATACAATACCTAAAATAAGATATCGTCCGTACTTAATTCTATTCTATTTGTTTAAAACTGGTCAGAATTTGCAGTAAAAAGTCATTTTTATCCAATTGGGCGTGTGCTCAAGTGGGTTGCCCCCTCCAAAGGACACGCGGATAATTGATAAGATTTCCTGGATATTGTGAGATAGTAGATAGCACGGGAGTGTGAGCCAGCTCGAGCACCTCCTCCGGTGTCCCAAGACAGAATGCTTTGACAATAGTGAAATTCGAGAACTAATCATTTTGATTGGTGGAGATCGTTATAGCCGATGATTCTTATGCCTTCCCTCGCGTCGTCCCTTTAAACTAAGTCCAGGGCGTTCCTTAAGGAATCGATACGTGACTCTTGAAGATCTTTCACGATCATTTCCCCACGACATCGGGCGACAGGTGAACACCACATCCTTAACTCGGGTCAAGGGGTTCCTCGTCTGCGCTTAACCGTAACAAAACTAGATATATCTCCGGTCTACATCCCTTTGCCTCTCTCCAGCGGTGCGCCGGTATCTCATCCGCACCTCTGCCAGTCTGTGGAGACGTCTCCGTCGAGTATTCTCCTCTGCCGGACAATTCGATACGTGGAGACTATCTCTTCACGGCAGATTCGGGCATCTCGACCTCAACTCAACAATAACAAATCTTTCGAGAGCATTCGAGAGCACCCTCCTGAACAGGGTGGCGACTCAAAAGGAACGAGAAACCGAAAATATTATCTGAATCTGTAACTGTATAAATCACGTCACAATATATACAGGGTACGTTTACCGATAGAGCTATAGTTCTTAAGGTATCTCTGTAAATCGGCGCATAGTGGGAGAACTCAGCCCCAGGAAAAGTTACCAATGGAAATGTGCGTCAGTCTAAAAATTGAGAGGGACTTCAAATTCGATAGATTTCCCTGTATATAGTTATTAGTGAAATAAACAACCGATTGATATGATCTACGTTACTTCACATTCTGTCAAAATCACGAAAAATCTTCATTACATCAAATTCTACAAACTGGATCATCGTGTTACCCTTATTAACACATTATGTGCCGCGATTGAAGTTTAATGATATGTACAAATATGTGCTCACGATACGTAATGTATTAGTGATGGCTTCGATTTTATCAATTCAATATGTGCTTTGTCGTTAAATTATACCTGTCCCTGAAAGTACACAGAAAACAGGTACGCCTATCGCTTTAGTGGTTTCCTAAATAAAAGAAAAACTTTGCCCTCGCAGCTTCACTGTCAAGCATAATATTACAAATGTTATTCTTGAGATATACGCTAGTTGCGTAGCTTGAACAATCGTACATAACTCCTTTTTCTGGGCAAAATTGAACGTAAGGTAGATGTCCAGATATTCTTGTTTATGTGAGATCGTTAAAGATAAAAAAATTATGGGATTTAATTTGTAAATAATCAGTCATCATGAAACGGTTACGATCCCAATTCTTGTATAGTATGGATTTCAACCATCAGTATTTAACTTTTGTGATTAATCTTAATCAATAGATAAGTAAATCTATAAAAAAGAAGATATTTTGTGAGACATACATCACATGTTTAGTCACTTGTTTCTTTAAAGTATCGTAAAAAATAAGGATATGATTAGTAAAAAATTTTTAATATACTTAGCTACTTTTTGATAGCTCGCGTGTACCCGACGTATAAGAACCAATCAAGATGAAAGGATGTATTGTTACAGAAAATGTGGTTCCACAATCCGGAGCTCATAATCTTCCTTACGAAGTAACATTTAAAGTGAAAATTTAATGATTTTTTTTTTATTAAAACAGTCTATAGTAAAATAAAGTATTGATTAGTAATTTGCATTTAAGCGTATTTTCATAAATCTGAAATATCTTTTGTATATCCGTGAAGTGTAACAAAATATGTATGTAAGATTTCAAGATTATTCTAACGAATTTATCTCATCTAATATACTACAATTATTTTGCAAGTAATAATTTAAGTATCGAATATCGAATTTAGTTTGAAAAATAAGCATGACTTGTATGATAACTAATATTATAAATACAAGATCATATAAATAAACGAACCCGAGTCGAAAATTTAGCACAAATTTGAGCCTATACGACCTCCATTTCTCTGTTCTTTGGGTTTGCCGACAGAAATGTTACACCAATAAAATTATAAAATTTAAAGTCAAATAAAATTTCAGTCTACGCAATTGTACAGGCAGAACATTATGGCCAACACTGCGTTTAACACAGATTTAGGCGTGAAAAAACTTATTTAGTATAGTTAATTATCTAAAATGAAAATTGGAGTTAGGGAGGACGATTTGGAATGAGTGTGGTTAGTGGTCTGGCGTAGCTCAATGGTCAAAGCAGTAGACGGAGAATCGAGAGGTCCCGTGTTCGAGTTCGGCCCAGACGTCCGCCATTTTTTCCGGATCGTTCCTCGTATTTCCACCACGTCATAATATTTGAATACGAATCTTAACCTGAAGATCTTACTGAAATTACTGGTTAGATTATCGAGGCCGAAAATGGGTCTAGGGACCAATGAACCTAACGGCAGCGAATAGCAGGCAGCGACCAGTCAGCGGGATGCTTTGGGTTTGATTTATAATATCAACAACTCGATGCTATTTGCCCATTGGTCGATGCATGCTGCTCGTTGTTGCTACCTTTGACCTGAATGAGTTCTAATAATTAGATCCCGAAAATATGTACTTGAGATTCAAAATGAGGTTTGTCATTAGCATTATCAAGTTAAAAATAATTGACAAATTGTGACTCGAACCAGTGTCAATTCATACAAGTTTCCCTAGTCCATAATCATAATATCAGTCTCAATATTCTTAAGCAGAATAAATAAGTTCAATACGATGCTAAATTTCTCGACTCGGGAACTTACAGTAATTATATAAATGGTGGGTGGGGAGATGTTCAAGTGCATATTTAGACATATATTTAGCATGTTGCATGCTATTTTTGCGTGGTTTAGCCTTTTCCTTAAACTAATTGTTAAAGATTTGAAAATTGGCGTCATCCATGAGTGGTCATCCATCTATTTATGAAAAGAATTCGTGGTCTCCAAGATCCAGCTTCCTAAAAATCATTTATACAGGGTGAGCTATCCTAGACTCCGAATCTGGGTGGAGCCTCGTACGTATTAAGCGCGCTATTCTCTAATCAGATTACCCACACCTACAGGCAAGGTGTTCTTGATATCGTATTATAATCATGTTAGGGTACTGATCCGCACGACAATTTTCTGTTCGCATAGTTCACTCGGTTCTCTGTCAACAATCAATGACTCGTTTACAGAGTCATTCAAGGTGTCGTGCTAATCTCACCTTAACCGGAGGGCCAGGATAATCTGATTAGAAAATAGCGCGCCGAATATATACGAAGACTCCTCCCAAATTTGTAGTCTAGGATAACCGTCCGGTCAATGGCCAAACTTTCACCATTCGTTCAATGACCGGGTACCCGGGTACCCACCTACTGCACGCCACTTGGCTAAGCGGTTATTCGATTTGATGATGCCAATACTCGCGCTCAGTGTATGGAGAATGATAAAGCTGCT
>JARQTH010000282.1:0-43094 GCA_030142595.1 Trachelus iudaicus
TATCGGCTGGAACGATGAACATGACCCACGCGGCTACGCGGAATCTGTAACATCGACAGAGGCGATGAACACGAAATTCTACTCGCAGACTCGCCGATACGATTTAACGCCATGCTTTTGGTATCGCCTAAAACCGGAGCGTTGTGCATCTCCCCACTCATCTCTGTGCCAATAGCTCAGCATTAGTGTGCGACGACAGCGAATGAAATTAAATACACGGATTGGTCAACGCCGCTGCGCAACTTTCTGACGCTAAGCTGAGATAGAGCCCTAAAGATTCGTCGAGTGATAGTTCTATCAGAGATGAGAGTATGGAGATGCACAACGCTACGACTTTACGCAGAGACGAGTAGGGAGATGCACAACGCTACGGTTTTAGGCGATACCAAAAACATGGTGCTAAATCGTAGCGGCGAGACCGGGAGTAGGATTTCGTGATCATCGCCTCCGCCGATAATGCATATCCCGTCGTAGCCGAGCTGAACGTGATCACGAACGCGTAGCCTAGCCGACACGGGTTCTCCGCAACTTACCGCTGGTTACCAGAGCAACCCTTAAATCGGGGCTGCTCATCAGATATTGTCTAAATATTTTTCTTGTAATCTTAAATTCGAGTGCACACTGTAAGCTCGATAGGATATACTAAGAGAAAAGCCAGCAACTCATGCCAACCTGCGTTAAGGAGTGCGGCGATGCGGTGTTAGCTTCCAGCATTATTTAACAATAGTTCCAAGCGGAACTATGGTCTCAACATTGAGTACTAGAGAGAACTGTCCCGGAAATGTTTGAAACACAATGTAAAAACGACACTGAAAGCCAGCTCCTTATGCATACTTGCACTAAAGCGTATGGTGCGACTAGTATCCTTAATAGGTATTTTAACGATGTTAGGTAGCAGAACTATTATTAAAACCTATCAGGAACTATAGAACTCCTCGAAAACTATTAAAATAGCCTATTGTTGAATCATTTTTAACAGATTTTGAAATAGTGCGGTGCTAGAGCTGATACCCGTGTAGCATCTCAATTTTTCGAAAATTCGTATTTTAACGATGTCACATAGCAGAACTATTGTTAAAACCGGGTGTCATTTATTGTTCCTGATAGATGTTAACATTAGTTCTTGATTTATCTTGAATTTAAAGAAAAATTGCGAGGGAGCAAACGATGAAGCGCAGTGAAGATATACTAGAAAATATACTCTTTCGAATGGGACTAATTGGAAAGGTGTGGAAGTGATACTTTGTTTAAAATCTAAAAAAAAACTCCGTCTTCACGCCGTACTTGCTACATACTTATCTTGAATTTAAAGAAAAACTGTGAGTGTGCAAACGATGAAACGCAGTGGAGATGTACTCACCGGAGCTGGTGCAGCTGATCCGTGATTGCCGAGAACTGCATCCAAGAGACACTCACGTGGGCACTGAATTAGGGCACAGCACTGCACTTCCGGAATACTCACAGAAATTTCACGCAATTGTTCGAATCTCGCGAGAGCAATGCGAAAAGTACACGAGCGAGAACTTGATATACCGTATCGAAACACGGCTAGAAAAACTGTCAACAGATAACACGTGAGTACAACGCAGCTCGTAACACCTCGGCCGGTGCCCCGAGGCAGACTGCTTTGACAGTAGCCAAATTCAAGAATTAATCATTCTAATCATCTGATTGGTCGAGATCCTTATAGCCGTTAACTCTTCCATCTCCCTCAAGTGGTCCCTTTAAACCAAATCGAGAGCGTTCTTCAGCAAATGGGTACGTAACTTTTGGAGATCCTTCACGAAAGCAAGAAATACTTGCGCGAAGATTTGCGCGCACACAATTTTGGGCAGCTTCCAGTACTTCTAAATATGCTTGGCCAGAATTTCCGATTTCTAAGTGTTAATATTTTACTTTATTGATTTAACTAATTTATTAATATTCCAATTTGAACATAATTTATTTTCGATATTCTACAATTTCAATTCAATTTTTTAACTGCTCCGTATATTCTGCGAGATTTTTATTTAGCCTCAATTTTATATTTTGAATAAATTTTGAAAGTAAATCAAGATCCAATAATATTTAGTGAAATTTGAGGTGCTACACGGGTGTCAAGTTGGCACCGCACTTTCTTAAAAATGTCTTTAAAATTTTTTAACAATAATCTCTTTCGATAGTTCTTGAGAAGTTCTGGAGTTCCCGGTCTCGTTCTCAGGGTTGCTTTGGGAACCAGCGGTGACTAGCGGGGAACCTCTGTCCACCAAGTTACGCGTTCACGTTCCCATTAAGCTCGGCTACGACGGGATATGCTTTGTCGACGGAGGCGATGATGACAAAATATCCTATTTCCAGACTCGCCGCTACGATTTAGCGCCATGATTTTGGTATCGCTTAAAACCGTAGCGTTGTGCATCTCCTTACTCGTGTCTGGTTCTATGAAGTGGTCAAGGGTTCAAGTCTTCAAATACTCCTGAATACCCCGTATTGCTATTTTTTAACAGTGACTGTTCATGTTGTGATGTTTTGCAGAAGCTTTCGGAGAAGATATGGAGTATCGTAGATCATTTATTTAGATTATAGGATTGTAACGGAACGATTATTGTTGGTGAACTCGTGGAGGATCTTTTTTCGTATCATGTGGGAGGAGAAATGTTACCGAAGACCTATCCGCAATTCTAATAATGGCGACGCAGTGACGGATGCAAATGGCAATGGAAAGAGTACTGGTCTCAGATTTCGGGAAATTTTTGGGCGGCAGAAACAGGACTCTGAAGTAAGTAAATTTAAGCTATTAGACATAGAACTACAACGAATGTGTGGGTTTTGTTTAGTCAAATTACATGTCGGTCTTCGAGAGCCGTTTTGTCTTCACTTTGACAGCTGACAATAATTATTGTTCATGCTATGTATATATATGCCATTGTTAGAAGTTTGGCAGCGTTTGTATATGAGTGGAAGATTAGGGCATTCATGATATAGAGTTATTTGGTAGTAGCATGAATTACGGAAGTTGAATTCTAGTTGTTAATAATGGTAAATGTTAAGCACATTCATAAATGTCATTATACTGCGATCTGAACGTCTATTTCTAATGTTTAATTGTGAGGATAATTTTGTATTGCCTTCAGGAATGGCCTGAGAGTCCAGATTTGGATTTTATCTATGCTGATGCAGACACACATACCAATGAAATTGCTGAATTGTACAGTTATACAGAACAATATGAGTTACAGCTCAATGCTAAGGTAAAGCTCCATATTCATTGCCGTAGAGATGAACTAATTGTGCTTTTTAAAATTTCTTAATTTAAAATCATATTCTTATTATGTTATTTTAATTTAGGCGTTCGAAGATCAAATGACATGGTACAAATTACGGCCATTTTGGCAATATCTCACCAGACCTCAACAGAAGTCTATTATCCATAAACTTTTGGACCAATTGGAAGTCTCCAATAAACAATTAAGAATGAAAGCTGCCCGTTGTATTTTGTATATAGCTCAAGGTTGCTGGTCAGAAGTACAATCTGACAAAGAACAACAAGATTGGACCAGGACAAATGTAATGCTACTCTATGAAGCTGGAGTTTTTCCAGCCTTTGTAGAGCTATTGAGCATCGAGATTGAGTAAGATTTTAGAAGTTAATGAAACATCTTACTCAAATCACACAATACCCATCTACAAGAGATGCTTCTTTTCGTTTTTTCTTAATATTTTTTTTAGAAATAGCACAGCTGCCAGTTCAGCAATGAGAAAATTAGCAGTGAGTCTCGCTGACTCTATAGATTTGAGAGTAATTCTATCAGTTTTATATATTATCGCGGAAGTGATGAGAGTGGAAGCCATTGATTTAGAAAACAGTCATTATAAGAAGAATGTTGAGTCCTTTAAAGAAGAACTTGGTAATGTTTTAATTTATATATCTCAGTTATATTACATATTGTAACAACATCATTCTTAAATTCCAATCATGTATCATTTAACAGTTAATCCATATGGAGAAGAATTATTAATTGTCAAACTTCTTGGGATGGTAACCTGCTTTTGTAGTGGGTCTGCTCCACATTTTCCAATGAAGAAAGTTCTTCTACTCCTGTGGAAATTAATATTAGTTTCACTGGGTGGTATTGATACATTAAGACAGCTCAAAAAACAATATCGTGCGGAGGCTGGTCTTGAAACAATAGACGAAGATACGATAGAAGTTACAAAAGGAATGAGAGCAAGTTCTCCACCATCTAGTGCAGCAGATTTATTGGACACACAAAACCAAAAAAGAAACAACCGTCCTTTTCGTCGAGTTAGTTGACATTTACTAAAACTATTACTATTTGTAACACTGTGATCCCTCGTTTAATCACTTATTTCCATCGTTAGCAAATTCTTATTAAACAAAGTTCGATGGATGAACAAGGTCTGGGAATAGAACCTGATGGTAGTGGTACTGGAACTGGTACAGGAACAAATGAGGGTGAAAGTGAAACAGTTGTGTATATGGAAGAGCCTGTAGTTTTTTCTTATCGAACGTATGAAGAGGAACAAAGTAATCAAGAACAACCAAGACCAAGTACACCACAACCAGCTAAGGGTAAAGGTAACTTTTTACTTATCCTATATGATATTAGGTCACCAAATATCTGAGTGTAAAATTTGTATGGTGTTCTTCGGCTTTATTTCCTCTTGTACAATATATCACTTCCTGTGCTATATTATAGTTTATATGAGATATGCTAACCAGAAGTCTGTGAAGAATAAAGAACGAGTGCTCTGCATGAAGTTCCTCGTTAAGTATTCTCATCGGCATAGTAAAGTTAATATCTTCCTCCATTTGCTGTATACACTGTATATGTAAGTCCCTATCCTATATCACTGATTCCATTTATTACTCCATTTTTCTGTTATAACAATCCTTATTTAAATCCTAACCTTATGAATTCCTGTCATTCTTAGAGGCTGTAGAAATCAGATATCTAACTGCGATGTATGTTCAAGGAATGTAAAACGATTGTACAAACTAAATGAACTTGTAAACGTCAATACAGGTACAAGCTCTTGTAGAAATCTATATGTATTTTCGACGCTTGTATATGCCTTTGCATGTTCCAATTGAATGACAGTTCCTCTAATATCAAAGTATGTAATCCATTTATGTATTTGAATCTCAATACTGAACCATGATGAATTGATAGGATTACCTTGGACACCAAAAGTAAGGCAGAAGGATTTGGATATGTTTCTTGAGGTTTCACGATTAAAATTCGTTGGATATAAATTGAAAGGCGATAGGGAAAGCTTGGCTGGTCTTCCACAGCCTATTCATGAAGGCGTGAACACACTAAAGCGGGTAGGTGAAGGTTCAAAGAGTTCAGAGTAACGATAATAATGAAACTTGTTTCATCACCAATTATTCTACAGCACATGTATACATCACTGGCTGAAGTTCAAATACAAAAGGAGGAAGAAATAACGAGGAATCCAATAAGCACATCGGAACCGCCGCTTCGTCAAACTCCAACAGAAATTTTGTACCAAGCTATTTTGGTTAATCTTCCTCAGTACATGATAGCTTTACTTAAAATTTTGCTTGCTGCTGCACCCACCAGTAAAGCAAAGACCGATAGTATTAACATTATGGCTGATGTGTTGCCGGAAGAAATGCCGTAAGTTTAAGAAAAAAAGAAGCTTATTTAATTTATAAACCTCAAATATTTGTTATATTTATATATCTTTGTTGAAAGGATGACAGTTTTACAATCAATGAAACTGGGAATAGATGTTAGTCGTCACAAGGAAATTATCGTCAAGGCAGTATCCGCTATTTTACTTCTATTATTGAAGCACTTTAAGCTAAATCACGTATATCAATTTGAATTTATGTCGCAGCATTTGGTTTTCGCCAATTGCATACCCCTTGTTTTGAAGTTCTTGAATCAGAACATATTAGCTTACATTGAGGCTAAAAATGTGTAAGTATTTATAGTCCATCAGTTTACTTATTTATTATTATTGAATTCTTTATAGATAAATATTTTATGTTATATTTTGATTGTGTGACAGTATACCCATGCTGGACTTCCCAATGTGCGTTATTGGCGACCAACCAGAACTCACGGTAGAAGGACTGGAAATAGGTGATAGTCAAACTTATTCTTGGCGCAATGTATTTTCATGTATCAATTTGCTGCGAATTTTGAATAAATTGACTAAATGGAAGCATAGTAGAATCATGGTAAATAGGATATAGAGTTCTGACTTGAAAAAAATCTAAGGAATTTTGCAGGATTACTAATTAAGAATTTGTTTCTCACTGACAGATGTTAGTAGTTTTCAAGTCTGCTCCTATATTAAAACGTACGCTTAAAGTTCGACATGCTATGATGCAATTGTATGTGTTGAAACTTGTGAAAATGCAAACGAAATATTTAGGCAGACAATGGCGCAAGAACAATATGAAAACAATTAGTGTGATCTATGCAAAAGTTAGACATAGACTGAATGACGACTGGGCCTATGGAAATGGTATATACTTACGAGATCTAATTAAGAGAATTAATAAATATTAAAAAGACGATTTGATTCTTTAATATTTTTATAGACCTGGAAGCAAGACCCTGGGATTTCCAAGCGGAAGAATGTGCGCTGCGCGCCTGTGTCGATCAGTTTAATAATCGGCGATATTCGACTTCAAGTAGAGATGAGGAATTAGAGCCTGTTGACACATCAATTACTTCGGTACTTGGTGCTAACGTGGAACTCACAGACGAATTCAAACAACACTATGAGTTATGGCTGCAACAGGAAGTTTTTCAAGCGAGTATCAACTGGGATGAATTGCTGGATTCTGCAAGCTGTGAAATCTGAGGTTTTTAATAAAAATGTATAACTTGTGATGACCATATTATCGTCCAATGAGGCAAATAGACAGAGAGTGCTGATATGAAATTTGGATTTTTGTTTATCACTAATACAACTGCCCCACAATTGTGAAGTGTTCCAACATTAAAGAAATAGGAGCAAACTATGTGTCAGTAGAAACACGTAAGGCATGGGTATCAACTTTAATTTATTGTAAAAAAAAAAAAGTAAATTACTCCGTTTAATTTTGGCTATTTCCAAATTGCTTCAGTGTTATGTCCTGAAAAGCTCATTTATTTATGTAGTCTATATTTTCCATTGCAGCTAATTATATATATATTCATTTTTACAATAATCCAAATAGTGGCAAACAGCACTGCTTCCCAAATATCCCCGACATATTACTAGCAAAACAGCAGCAGCATCGTGTAAAGCATGCTTTTATTATGCAGGCAACGTGCTGGAATATGGCGTTTTTGGTTATTGGAGAAGCTAAGAAATTTGATTTCCATATTCAAGAATTTGCATTATTGTTTTACAACCAATACACTTTGAAATGCTTTTCTCATTTAATACAAATAAATCTTCTGCGAACAGATTGATTAATTAACCAAAGAATCCCCATGTATAATGATTACAAGAATGCAAGATCGATCTTCCCGTGTTTTACAGACTTCTTGTTCGCATTCTTTATTTCTTTAAACATCCTAATATATCTATGCGCGTGTTTCTGGAGGCAAGCAATGAGATTCATGATCTAGGAACTAAGATAAGCTGCCTATAACTTATAAGACATTAGAAAGACTATATTATGTAATGATGCAGCCATTGTAAATGTAACATAGTTTTAATTGAACATAAAGCATGATATTGATTTGTACATGACATATACTTGTCGTTTGACATAGGTGAATGATTATGTTATAAGTTGGATGTTTATCAGAGTAAAATAGTAATTATGGCAAGTGACACTTGAATATCGTGATAATTGTCTGAGTTTAAAGAAACCGGAGATTAGGTTTATGCTTATTACTTTAAACAATAAAAATAGGAATTTTTAATGTTCTGCCAATGAAAGCCTTCTTAGACAGAAATTCACAAGTACGGCTACTACTGACAACTGGTATAAACAAGACCATAAAATTTGTCTTTAAGATAGATATCAAATCTAGTTTTTTTTTTCAATTGCGTCTATTTTAGATATTACTAAAATTGTGCGCAATGCGATGAGACTTATTTAATATGTTTTTATCATTCGATTTTATGTACAGCCCAAACCTCATTTGCAAAACTTCGTAAAACTATGTTTAACTTATTGATACATAATAAAATGATAAACCACAATTGATTCTTATACTATCATAATGATTATCAATGCATATCCAACGCATCAATGTTGAAATAGTTGTTCCATAATAATTTTAATACTGAAAAAAGGATGTGCTACAATTGTTATGAAGCAGCACATATAAGAATGATACAACAATCAGAAGTGATCCGATATTTTTAATATTATTATTATCATATTCTCTATTATAATTGAAGATTAGATCTTGAACTAGGATTAAAATAACTCCACGATTTTTACTACTATAAAGATAGGTTTAAAAAAGATTCAAATGACTTGACACTTTAATTCGGCTCGAAGATAAAATGATTTGTTACAATAATTATCAAACATAACTCCTTTCATAATTATATCAGCAGATGCTCTAAAATCAGCTCATTGCAAATCTCCTTAATCCTTACACAGCACAGGCCGCTACTAGTAGAACAAACATTCAAACTTTTGCGATTTGCGAGTAGCTGGATAACCCGCGAGAAGAAGGAAAAAAATCAGTTGCACAGAAATATTGAAAATATAATAAAGTAATACCAGTTGCTGAAAGTTGGAAGAAATAGTATTGAAATTTTATTAAAAATATTCAGGCTTTATTTAAATAAATCGATGTCAGGGAATTATATTAGAATGAAAGTAGGTACAATTTGTACAATTATGTTTCCTCTAATCACTTCGATAGAGTATATTACGTATATGTAAAATGTCTGGCTGTACGTTATAGCACGAAGGTAGAGATTTCTCATTAATTTTCCCTAAAAGTTACAATATTGTACAGATATACTATCGATAAAAAATATGTGCCACCATCATGATTGGGGTTTCTGTTTGCTCTTGTGGTCCAGCCACAAACTACTTACATTTCTTTCAACGCGACTAATAGTTGCACGATTCCTCGAACTTTTACGAGAAATTTAATTTCTAAGTAATAAGGTACGTAAGACATAAATAATTCAACCTCTTTCTCGTAAAAGTATAAGCTCCTACGCGCATTAATCTTCAATGTCAATGCTTTAATCTCTTGATCAATCCTTATCGATGTAAATTTTTTCTTATCATTAGATGACAACTGGCAGTAGTATCGATCAATATCGCGTATGTGAATCTTATATAAACATTCTAAGTCTCAAAACCTACGAGAAGACACCGTGACGGAACATTCCCCTCCAGGAATGGCTTTACGCAACTTCAGTTACTGTGCGGCGCTCAGTGCAGCTTACTTCGCTGCCTGTTCCCGCTGATATCTGAAAGATAAATACAATCTCAGTGGGCTTGTCAAGAAAACTATAACTCGCATTATTCGAGCTTGAGGATCTGCGGCATACGGTAAATAGTGCTATTTATACTCTACTGCGACTCTTTAGATGTATGCTAGAGTTACTGACGTCATCAGTGTCAATAGTACTCTGCCAAGTACGGCATGGAACATGTGTAGAAACTAATAAATGCCATTGTAATTTAATGCTGTTACTAATGCTAAAGTGACAGGGTCTGTGAACTTACTTGACTGCTCGTGAAACTTGGTATAACGCTGTGAAGGCAACAAACAGATTGACACTGAAGAGACTCCAGTTTTTTGGTGTAATCGCCAATGAGTATCTTGTCCAGATGACTCCAGTAAGTCCCAGGGCAGCTGATTGACTAAGGGAAATCTGACTAGCTGGTCTCTGGAGGTCGCCAAGCCCAGCTATGACGAGACCCTGGAAGCAAATTTTTCATTATCGTGTAAAACTCCTGTTTACTTTATCCACAGCATTGCATAAAGAATACAGTAGTCCAGTGGTAGAGATACGAGATAATACATTTTTAATGCGCGTCATATCATTATATTTATCTCTTGTAAAAGTGCTACGGTTTTTTTGCCAAAAATATGCTCAAACGAATATAAGACTGCTGTATCTCTGTTAGAAATTAAGTGATAATATTAAATTACATTAAGCGTAATGATTACAACGTGTCACTTGGTATAAATTTCGAAGCTTGTTGTATAACGGCGTGAGAGCAACGTTTTTATAGAAACTTGGAAGGTTACCTTTTCTGAGACGAGAATTTAACACGAGTCACAAAATTTATGATGATCTTTGTCATGGATTAGTTGATCGATAAATCATTATTATCTTAATAGTACAAAACCAGATATTCATTAAGAACTGGAAGGAAAACAGAAAACCAACAGAAATATTGTCATATGACCGTAATATAAGTTTCATTTGGCGCAAGCGAATTGCGTGACAGGAAATTATATCGTTGCACAAGTCATATATACAGGTAGAATAAAACTCAAGAGTCAGTGCCAATATACTTGATCGCAAGATTTCTTAAAGTTAAAACTTATTGTGAGCCTAGTAGACATTTTTTTAAATAGGCACGACGGTTTATCAGCTAATTTAAAAAAAAAACGTATGACCTCTAAATTACTCGGGAAGTAGATTGATTGGATAAGATATTATCATAATTTAATAACGTAGGTAAACCTATGACAATACTAGACATTTATAAGATAGACGAATAAATATAAAGAAGTTAATATATCGTAATGAAATGTTAACCGTAAACCGTAATGTAAACCGTGGGTGAATTATGCAAATGTATGCAACACCAGGAAAAATGATAGTCATTATCAACAAATGTCAGACTGCATTTTAATGCACGAGCTACGTGACCCTTGACATCAAAAAGATATGTTATTCAAACTCTAAAGGGTTAGAAACACACATTATTTTGTGTTCATTCGAACAGGATTGTCTAGTGAAAATCTTCTGGTTATGTAAATAATATAGAATAAATAAAAAAGAAGTTACTAACCCATTTGAATGCTGGCGCCCAGAAAAATATCGTCTGCGGTCCTGAAAGATAAAAATGGCATCCAATGCTTTTAAACTACACACCATTTATCCCCACTATAACAAATCATAGTAGATTTCATGATGACGATGACTCTTGACGTCAATAAAAAATTATATCCACGTGCGATCGTATCCTATCTCAGACAATCAATAGCTGCGATTCGACAAAAAAATGACAAATTTCGTGTCAGAAATCACTAAACACTGAGACCAAACTATGTAAATAATAACTTGATAGAAAGTTCTGTGAATGATTTTATATGTAAAATTAAGAAATGATAGCCTAGAATTCAATCTACGTGAATTTCACAAGTCGATCCATCCTTGACCCCATTGCCAGTTTCGTAAAACGTCAAGTGTATTTGCAGTATCTCGAGGATACAATAGTTATAACAAATAATTCATAATAATACTAATTCCTCGTTATCTCACCAGCTGGATGATTCCACAGAGGTTGCAATTTTTCTGGTACCAATTTTCCAATTGCTTTCATAGAATTTTTGTATACCAGTGACATGGTGTTTAGTGCTAGTTTTACTACACTTGTGCACAATTATCAAGTATCTATAGAGTTTAGTGAAGTTTAAATCGTTTTTAATACCGGGAGAACCGAGCGCGTGGTGTCCTCGCACTACGGCTAAAAAATACTAAGTGACTGCTTCCTGGATCGTACGATTCCCCGCCCGTTTGACTTTCCTCTTCGCATGCGCCTACGTTCCCCGGCTTGCTACGTTAGATACGAGACCGCCGAATGCCTCGTGCCTTTTGAAACGAAAGCATACGAATATAGGAGACAGAGACACGTAATCGATTTGCAAGGCTGGCTGTTGAAATACACAGCTGTGCTCAACCAGTGCATGATAACACGTGATTTCTTACATTGATTCCAGTTATACAAGTATTGATAAGAAATACATTATCTGATATTATCCGCATTATTATAAGTATCTAAAAACGGTGATACTTGATATAGGAATTTTTATGAGCATATATATATATATATATATATATCTACAAATATCCATATTATCTTAACTTACTTTGATACTATATACTTATGTGATTTCGTGATTTTAAATTGCTCCAGTATGTTCCAAATGGTTATGAAGACTTTCTATCTGTAAATGAAATTTGTTATTTGACAATGAAAATACTTCCGTGTCAAAAATGTCCTGACATTGGCCCGCAGTTCAAAATCGAATAGTTTCAGCCATGCCAAGTGACAGATTACGCAACACGTGGAAGCGTCTATTAATATATCGAAGTTAACGTTGTGATTATACGCGAAGGTGAAGGACAGTGTGGATATAATTTATAAATCCATGTAATCCCTATGTAGTAAAGATATGGACAATGACAGGTATTAGAATTGCTACTGATCAATTATAAATTATAGATGATAGATATAATGAATATGAATGAGACAAACGGCTCCTGGTTGTTGCGTCTTCTGTGAATGGATGATAATCGTAAAATTACTAATTATTCTTTTTTTTTATAATTTCACATCGAAGCATCTTACAGAGTAACAGGTTTCATTGTGTATAAGAAAATAGGATACAGCATACATCAAATATTTTTTTATGTACGTACATGCTTTTTATTATATTATTGAGCCGTGGCATGAGTTCCATATTGAAGGGACTCTTTTTTGTTATTGGTCACAAGAAGTTGGCCCTTCAAAATGAAACATCTTTAGCCAGACCATAATTGTGTAACAGTAACAAAAGTATAAAAGATACAAATATTATGGTGAAATAAATGTATAATATTTCACATATTACTATGGTTTACTATTATCCGCTATTGCGCTATATATAGCGAATACATCAATAAGTATATTCCTCATCATTGTTTCTCACATAAAAATCTCAGTCATGCTAAACTGCGTATAATGATATTATGAAATATATTAACTATAGTTGTGCGGTGACATCAGTGTCCCATTCAAGAGATCTTTTTACGATATTAACCGTTAAGGAGATAAGCCTCAAAAAAACACACTGATCTCGCAACCCAGCCATATACGTATAACGAATATTTAGATTAATATTTTAAAAAATTTTTGTTACTTCCTTCATCGTATAAAAATGGCTAGCGACAAGTTTCGTTGCTTATTATTGCAATTATGAAGACTTTTATAGAGAATTGGAAACACGAGTACAAAATGAGATCAGGAAAGTAATCTAGTACATAAAAAATTCATTATCTAAAATACAATTGAATTTATCATAATTCGAAAAAAATATGCACAATGTAGTAGTACTGTGGTGTAACACACTACAAGTAAATGCAGCTAAAAAGAATGAGCTATTGAGCAATTAAAATAAATAAATCCTGCTTGTACTATGACAGTAGAAGTTCGGTAACGTGACATGAAAGACAAACATAATAATCACATAAGAATATTGTCAAATTAAGAAATTGTGACCCATGTTTACCTTCGACTATAATTTTCTACTCTTTCATCGCTATGCTCGTAAAAGGCACATTTTAGAATTGCATATTCACACACATTCGTACAGAGCGCACCGACAATTCAACGTATTTCCTCGTAGGCTGATTTAAACATAGAGAAAATGATTCTTATAAAAATTTAAAAGATATAGCACGTTGATATTCAATTTCTCTTACCGCGCTCGCAAAACATACTCAAAACATTACATATTGCTCTGTATTTATGAGCACGCTTAAAAATATTTATTAGATAAATATGGGGGTATTTAATACGTTTTAAAATTTGATAAATCTACACTCAGATCGCAATGGCAATAGGTAATTATACCTATACAGTGATTTGAAAATGTATCAAAATTTCGGTAAAATATACCCAAAGTATTCAAAAACTTTGAAATAGAGTGTGTAATAAAAATAAATTAATAACATTGTCTTTTTGCCCATAGTGATGTAACACAAAATATAGAAAACGTCCATCATATACATGACAGAATAATTTTCATAAAAGATCATTAAATCGAATAAGATTAAAATATAAGCAAATAAAATAGCGCCATCAATTTAGACAATATTGCAATCGTTCAGGAATGTCAACTTAGACTGAATCAATAGCACGTATCGCTCGAAACCATATTAATATATATGTCGATTAATCATTATAATTTTTCACTCACGTCAGTATTATGCAACATTAAAAGAAAATGAATGATGAATTATGAGAATGGCACAAACGGATTTACTAGTCTTACCATTAACGATACAATATTGTCATCTTATTTTTTTTTTTGAAAGGTCTTTTCATTGTTACGGTGTAAAATTTTGTAAAACAAATGCTCATATCAAGCTTAATAGTTATCAGTGAAGTGTAGGAACCATAGTATTTTGACGGAACAGAAAAATTCTTCATGTAAATGCAAAAAAAGGCCAGAATTTCAGTATTTCATCTTATTTCCTGTCATCTGATCGTACCGACTTGAGCAAAATCAGTAATAAATGCAAATTTTACTTGAGCTATTTAAATTCATCCCTAAAATCTCTTGGCAGCAATTACCGTTATGATATTATAAAAGAAATTCATCTAATGTATATCTATAATCACTGCCAATAGCATAAAAACTTATCTACTCCTTCGTTTCAACTCTCTTGCATCTCAAATTAGGCTTCTCTCATTAGGTAATAACATCGATTAGAGTGTCAATAGAGAATACATTGTTAATCATAATTAAATAATGAGAAATTACTGACCATTCCATGGGTGTCCAACATTAGAAATTTACTAAAATCACTGGACACGCATACTTTATCAATATAGTTTGGTGACAATGTAATGACACCTAATAACGCTGGTCTATTTAGATATCTAGCTTCTTTGCATTTCCAATATTCATTAACGTCATGGCTATTGCCATTCTTAACGATCGTAGAACTGGTTTCGGATTTTGAAGCTTCCAACCTTTGTTCTTCAATTTGGTTAAAAGAAGTAAAATCTGCACTCTGACTGGGTTGAATACCCCAACTCGATCTTGGACTGGTACTTATATTTGGATTACTATTACTCTGGACAATGCCTTTGCGACTCCTTTTAATCACTTTAGGTGGATTTAAAAGACGTAAATTCCACCATGCCAGCTCATCTCGATTTACTGAAAGTAGGATTGGTTCATCAATTGTTCCAGGAGCCCAGTAAAGTTGACTTATTGCGTTATTGTGGAGTGAAAGATTATACAGCTCGACCATTCCTAGCATGGATATAATCTGCAAGAATAAAGTAGCATAGAATTTGTTAAACAATTTTAAGTTCATTAGCAAATAGTGAATGATAAGAGTAAATGTAACGACTTACTCTTACGTCACCGTTGCTAAGACCAACCGCTAAATATTTATCATCGTGTGAAAAACTGCAACATGTTAAACCGTAACGGGAGCCGAGGTCAACCTCGCATACAACACGTGTCAATCGTATTTGTTCAGGCATCGTCGTACTATCCTTTTGAATAGCATATAATTCAAATTTGTAATTTGACATTAATACTGACAATAATGTTTTCTGAAAGCTCAACGAGGTATATAGTATCTCTGCCGTGCCATTATTACATTGTTTAATTGCAATTCGTCTCCAGTCAGCATCCCAGATAAGCCAAAGTTTTATTAATCCTGTTTGGGATATAGTGAGAACTTGCTTATCACTTAACTTGTGCATCGAAATTATATTCCCCGCATTTTCGACCATAAAGATGTTGTTGCAATCAATCCATACCTGTGAAAATTTAGGTAATAGAGTATTGACTGGTGATGACTTATTATATTACAGAAAAAAAAGGTTAATATACTTTTAAATTCTCATCATCTTGCATGCACACTATCACATCGCCTTGAGGCATATCCAACCACTTTAAAAAGGTTGTTGGTTCGTGCAATTTCATTATTCGGATTGTCGTTTTTTCCTCTATATTGAAGAGGGTAACCGTGCCCTTTTCTGTGACGTATATAATTCTTGTTCCAGTTGAATCAAAACTAAGATTTATAATCTTAGAATCACCACGCTTCGAAGAGGCTATCATGTTATTATCCTGATATATTGTAATTGTGTCTGGCCAAGTTTCAACAGCAATCGTATTGCTTTCCCCAAATGATGCCATAAAAGCATCGAAGACAGGTGCCCTGCTTACAGGAAATAAATAATATATAGCATTATTCACCACAAATGCATCAATTGTCAATACAGTATTGGGTAGAAATGTCCTATGGAACAGGCACATAGACGTAATCTATATACTTTCCGTGCGTCATTTTTCGCCAGAACTATGTACGTATCGGTTATAGAAATTCTTACCCTGCCGAAATTGAGGATTCCAAATCAAATTTCCATCTGCGAATCAATTTACCCTCTGTACCGCAAATCTAGAAAGTGAGTTATTTTCAAATTTCAAATACAATCTGAAGAATAATATAAAAAGACTTACGAGATGATATCCTTCATCATTCATCCAATATGTGTCCAAAGAAGTAACGTGGCCTTTGTATCTAGTTATAAGTTGATAAGCATCGGCTTTAAAAATATTTACAAAACCATTAGAATCTCCAATTACCAGATACTGTCCATCGTGCATTACAGCAGCACAAGTAAAGACTACACCCTGCTCCGTGACTTTAGCCCTTTCTTGGTGCATGAAATTGAACGCCTGCTTATGGTCGGGGGACCAACCAAATTTTATGTATATGGCCTGATGTTGAGTTACAATAATCAAAGCATAATCGTTCAATGGCACGTGTTGGAAGAGAATAATCTTGCCCTCTTGTTGCAAATTCTTATTATATCTTGCATTGTACTGCGTTAAATAGGAATACTTTATCTCATCCTGAAGATGGGTAACTATGGTACTTTTTGTTACATCAATAGTATGTAATAAAACATCTCTTGCAGTGGCAGTTATACTTTGGGAACAACTGTAAAGACAAATATTCATTAATACATACGTCACGTGTTAAAGACTTCATGTAATCAACACAAATATTAGCTACTCACGTTTGGTTATGATTACATTCTGATACAATATCTCCGCTACGATTCCACACGCAGACCCTTCCTTTATCCGTACACGCTGCAACATACTTGTCATCGTGCAGGAATACAGCATCCATTATCCTTTCATTGGGTATGCTAAATGTCATAGTACTGTCATCTCGCGAAGGCTTTGGCATGAACATGGGAGTCCAGTCGACCTGTTTCTGTCTAGGACTCAGCGGCTCTATGTAGTTTTCATCTGGAGTCATCGCATACTCGTCTTTAGTTAGACTAAATAGTTTTAAAGTACCGCTGTCGCTTATGGCAAGAAAAAGGTCTGTATCCGAGACGATTATATTTTTAATAGACTCCCTGATGCCAAATCCAGAAAATATTCTCTGATTGTGGCTCTCAAGATCAAACAGAATAACTTCGCCTAAGTCATTGCCGAGCAAAATTTTATTTGGATCATCAGTGAAGCTGATTGTTGATATCTCAATGTAAAATTCATGATTCAATGATACAGGCCCTGTACTGTCACGTGCCCGTATATTATATTTTCGTTTGGTATTTGAGAAATATAACTTTTCGTTTCGTTGATTAGCCAGCTTCTGAGCCTCTTCTGTTATGAAACCTTGGTAAGAATAGTTCAAGGCAGTTTGAATTATATCGAGAGATCCTTTACGTCTGGATGCTGCCAGTACGTAAGCTTGTTCGTTTAAGAACCTTTCTAAATCGGAGATCTTTTTTTCTAATTCTTCGTTGCCGTTGTTCGTTATGTACTTTCTGTACCGTTTCAAATCTATCAACGTGTCGCTCAGACCTGCTTCATCTATTTTGGCTTGAATAAAGTTGAGGTCCAAGTATAATTTTGGAAATTCATCATACAATTCAGCCAATTCTAAATGATGACCAATGTATGAATAACTGTAGTTGTCCTTTGGCAATTTTGAATAATCATCACGACACAGTGTACGATACTGTTCAATAAACGATCGATGCATGCTTTTCAGTTCCTGAGGTGTTAACAAGTTGCTTCGCAGATGACAAAGTAGTAAGTCATGCACGCCATATACATAGCACTTAAAGTTAGAATTCCAACTTCTAACTGCAAGGGATTTATTGCTCAGTGCTATCATTTTCTCGTCCACTGCAAACTTGTTGCAATTCCAAAGGATTGCAAGAGTCTGTTAAATTAGACCGAAATGAAATTTTTAGTTTTCTCACTTAATTAGGACTACAGGTAAACATGTTTAAATAAAATTACCTTAGGCATTATATTAACACCATCATTGAAAATTGCTAATTGCTTGTAATATTCTTTCACTTGATCCTTCAGCTTATTAATGCACATGTCAAAAATATTCTTTTGTTTCTTCAAAAACATTTTGATGACCCTGTAATATATGAAATGTTACACATTGGTAAGATAAATAATTACAATCTTAATGACATTCAATATAAAATTACTCGTTTGATGAATCCTTTTGTCGCAATAAACGAAGATAATATCTCCATCTAGCCGAACTGTTATTTAAATCATCTTTAAATTCTTCAAATTGTGCAGATAACATAGCTATGAGTAAAGGCATGCCTTTGCACTCTTCGTGAATTTTATTTGCTTCTACTGGAAGCTTCTGTACTGTAGTGTCAAGTACTTTAGCAAAGAGACCCAAAGTTTCCTCTTCAGTAAATCCATCATTCATCTATAAAATAATAATTGCATGCATGTCAGTGAGTAAATAAATAAATTATAAATGGCAAACTGATTAACTTCTGAAGCAATGTACCTCTATGCGAGAATAACGTTTTCCTTCGAGAACGTCTTTATCTGCAGTGACGACTAAGGTTTTGCAGCCAAAATCAAATGCATCAATAAATTCTTTTTTACAAACATCGTCCAAAATTAATAAAGCATTGCGATGATTTTTACTTCTGAAATACTTTTTAAGATATTGTATGAAATAATGGCATTCTGATTTTAAAGTATCGGAAGCAGTTTCCGATTTGGGAATTTGTTCATACAAAAAGCTTAATTGCGTTAGTATTTCTTCATCAGTGGAACGTTCGTAGCCAAATTTAATCCAATATAATTCATTCTGTAATGAAATATTATCTTATAATATTTTGACGCTTTCAAAATTGAGAACTAATAATGAAATGTATGAAGGTTATTAGTTACATTGAACAAAGTCTCCACTAATTTCGTATCTTGAAGAGTATTGGCAATTAATGATGATTTTCCAAATCCTTTCATGCCATGTAACACGATATACCCCATTGGCTCTATTTTTTTCAATTCGTTTTGTAACTTTAACATCTGAAAAAGTTTATATAAATAATTTTACATTTCTGTTAAGTTTAATGGACTCATTGCATTCTCTTCATTATAATCATTAGCATACTGTTACACGTGAGTAATCCACTATCTAATGTTAAATACTTTATGTAATGAATATGTAATAGCACACAAACGGTAAATACAAAATTATTATCAATTATTAAGTATACTTACGATAAATACCATCCCAGAAGTAAGCATAAAAATATAAATAATATAGTTAGTTCCATCAGTTTTACTTAATATTTAAAGTCCATTGAAAATTCATATGATGCAACATACAAGTTTGTGATTAGTTAATTTAACTTTTAATTAATTAATTAAAATTTAATTTTGGAGTAAAGACCCACATAAGATTTTATGCAAAAATAGTAGAGTTAATCAATGCACATTTACACAAAATATTGTGGACTAACCAAAATAAAAGTACTGGTGGCATAACAGAATATAACTTTTGGTTATTAAATTTCCGAATATTTCTTGTATCGGTAGTTTTATTCTCTAATCATACACCTGTTCCTATATTAATCTATATTTTTTATCTTATCAATCAAATCTATAGTACATCCATGCGTGATAAAGACAATGGATGACTCATGAGCAACATCTGATATTCTTTACATCGAACCTCTTGTTCCCTGGTAACTGTCAATGGTGAAATTGGTGGCAGCGTAACTGATTCTGAGTTATGGTATGTATCACTTTGTGATATTTTATGATGCTCTAATAACAGACTGTCGATGCTGTAGGTCAGCCATCTATAATGATGTTGTAGGGCATCTCGAAATGCATAAAAAGCATGAGGGGTGCTGTCAAAATAATTATGTGTTACATGATGTTTGCTAATTATTTATAATTGATTTTTATGCTATGAGAAATTTTGTGCACACACATATATATGAAATACTGAAGCAGAGTAAAAAAATATATGTTTTAGATTAATTCTTACCGAGGCAATATTTGTAATAAGATCAATGCCTGTTCTTGCTTACTACCTCCAGACTTAATTCTTTCAATTTCTTGAGCATTAAAAATATGTCTTGACTTTAAGTAATCAATGACTCCATTACGTATATCTAGGTCATTTACTATATCCTTCGATAATTTTAAAAGGATATTTGCATATATATTTTCGTCCATCTTTTCTTGCATACTTTCAGGCCATTATTAATAATATTGCTGTAAGAAAACATAAATCTATGTTGGTATAATTAGGGTACTTGTTAAATAATGAGTCCAGCTCCTTGACCTGCACAATTACTGAGTAATATGAAAAAATATATAGCTATGAGTACATTAAGTATCATAAGAGAAACCTATATATTTATGATTTAAATATATATAGATGCTTTTAAGAAATATAAACTTTGAACTGAAATATAAAAAGCTTTTAAATATCATAGTGAAGAGTGGAAAATAAATATCTATGGTTGTAAAATTATGTCCTTAAAAAAAAAAAGTATTACAGATACCATACATGTTCATTATGAAGTTAAATGGTTATGGAGTTTTAAATAAATAAAACTACTTAAATACATATAGTCAGGATTCACAAAAACGATAAAATTTCAGTAATATAAAGTAACATTATAAGATTTTAATGAATAAAGTTCTTTGAACCGTTTAGAATTTTCAACAATAAAGCCGTTCTGCACTTTTTCAATTATGTTCAGTGTATAAAGTGACAAATAATCATCATATAAAGTCACTGAAATCCTTCTAAAAGACGTATACTACATATTACTCATGATATTTAATGATAACTCACCGTATTCTGCAATTGGCCTCGCATTCAAACACTTTTCTTTGTTTAGAAATCAGCTGTTCTGTGCGTCTTGTTTGTAACTTCAATACCGCAGCACGCCAAATGCACTAATCAACTGTTAGGACCATCAGATAACTGAACATATTCTTTTTCTACACGCGTGTTGGAGTGAGCATCAAATTCATTACCTTTGAGATTGATTACAAAATGGGGGGCTCGACCACACATTCGAATTTCGAGCAAATACTAAGCTACCCACGCTACTACAGTTTAACCGTGCACACTGTCTGACAGCACCGTGCATTACTGAGATTCATGTTATACAGTGGCAATGCCTGGTATCCTATACCCGTGTCCTGTACGTACACTGCCCTCGGAGACGGTAGAGTATGTGTCCGTCTGAGTTCACGGCAGTTCATCAGATCTGGACAAACAAAATTTAGTCCGCAAGGAGAAATTTCCTAAGAAACGTTATGTGTTGAATAAATTTACATACATACTAGTAGTGAATATTTGGGGAATGACTGCAATATTTAAAAATAAATTTTTAAACTAATTTATCAGTCATATATAAGCAGAAAGGTAAGTTTTTCAACTTCTCCGGTATGGTCTAGTGGCTAGGATACCTGGCTCTCACCCAGGAGGCTCGGGTTCGATTCCCGGTACCGGAAATTTTTGTTAAATATTTGTTTGACTGTTTCAGTTTGTAAAATTAATGTGCGATGGCCGGGAATCGAACCCGGATCAACTGCTTGGAAGGCAACTATGCTGACCATTACACCACCATCGCACTTGAAGAAAAGCATAGTTATCAGAATGAAACTACTGCATCTCATGATTATGAATGACTTAATTATCAAAGCACTCAGAGTAATGCCTAATTGTATTGTCTCAAGACAATACAATAAGCTCCTTTATGAATTTATCCATTTGGAGAAATCTCAGTAGGCAATATCGTTAAAACCACTTGTAAAGAGTTTCACGTCGATAAATTTCAAACGAAATTCTAGAATCAAACCAATATCTTGATCTGACTTACCATCAGGCGATAACTCTTGTAGTTCTCACTTTGGTAGCTTGAATGTTCTCTTCACGTATCCAACATAATGGCGAAATACGTTTCAATAAAGGTCTTATGTTTTACAGGAAACGCACGTGAAAATCCCTCGTTGTTGACCAATCGAGAAGCATTATCTGTACGAAGCGACGTATTTTGTTGAAGAGAAGCCCGCGGATTGCACTTCATCCCTAAAAATTAAAAAAGTTTACGAGTTCTCCAATAATCTCAATAAGAGGACCGCGTAATTGCTGCTTCACGAAATTCACCATTGTGCTTCAGGAGCTTCGAACAATGCACTGGAACGGGTTATACTCTAGTTAAAAAAACTAGCCTAACTCGTTACCTTTTTATCATTTTTAAGTACTAACATTTAATAATTAGAAAATAGATATGTTTACTTGCTTCAAAATCATTTTCTACTCTCGCACGACGAATCCGTACGTTGAGAGGATTGAATTATTTGATTACAGGGCCAAGCATTATGCAATACTAATCCATTCATACGTACATGCGCAGTGCATAGGTTACAGGATCTAGTGGAAATTCGATTACTTCAGGAACAGCATTTGGCGCTTGGCCCATTAGCCGTATACACTGGCTACTTGCTCGATTAATTAGTCGCAGATATATTACGTGTAAGTCCGTATATATGAAGCCAAAATCGGAAGATTAATGCATCAAGGAATCCAAAAAGGACAAGGATACAAAGCCACCAGGAAACATTGAATTTCTGTAATAATTGAAAGAGAAAAATTCACGTACTTTAATTCAAATACCCTGCTTAGCCAAACAGCGAAATCTTCCTGCTGTCAAAATACTTACTGTATTTTAAAGAAGAACCAACTCTGACCACTAGTAATATACTAATAACACGGATATCAGCTTCTGCTTCGAGTGACTCTTGTTGAATTACACTGATAATATAATGGCAGCGTTAAGATACGAAACGGCTGTCCTTATCCTTTAATTATAAAAAATTCTCATTAGAAAATGCTCGCACTGTGTGATTTACAGGGGCGTGTGATCAAGCTTGATGCACTTATCTGAGGATTTGCATATCGCGTGTGGAACCCGCGAGGGTCGCGTACGAATAGCGGACAGTATTTATACATGTATTTAGTAGTCGAGCAGTGTTACCTGGATTCGCGCAATAGTCATTGACGATTGGATCTCGTTCTTCCTTCAATTTTTGTTTTACTCAATAAATACGAAGGAATACGGTTGCGTGTGATTATCTTTCAGCAGTAGCAGTAACGTCCATGGAAATTCAATTGAAAATTCACACCAGGACGATGAGATTCGGTACTGAGAGGTTAACCTCTCTCAGCAAATTGTAGGTTAGGTACGTACAGAGAGAGACAGACAGGAGGCACAGGTAGGTAAGCATCAAGCATCCTGAGGGCATCTATCGTTAGTGGTATACTAAGCACTTCAAACGACGTGACTACGAGACAGCTTGAGGAATGGCAATAACGCTGATAGGATAGTAATATAATTATCACCTGGATGAGAGGGCCGATAGTGACGCGGGCCCCGCGTAATTAGAGGTAGCGAGAGGAACCAAAGGCTGCCTCTGCCTGTCCATGGGAGGGTTCGCAAGAGTATAATTCCATGCAAATATACCTCATCACTTGGTCCACCAGGAATAGAGTGCATTAATCCACTAATGCAAACGGGCTACCGTAAAATTAGATTCGCCAGGATTTAGTTGGAAATGCGATATTTCAATGTCGAGTGGAATATCCCACGCCGTTCGCTTTCGGCAAATATGAAGTATCGTTCGTATTTCTCGGCAGGCATTTCCGAGAGTTTTCGAATGGCCAGGCGTAACGTAACCTCACATAACCTATACAGTGCGAAGCTCTCGGCGGCGTGCTCGTCCGATTTCCTGAAGATTTTCTAGAATCTCCTCCTGTCGTCCGCCTAGGTGTTCCGTGTTGTTTACGTTCGAGCCATCTCCTGCCACTCGCGAGGATTACTCGCGTCCAATTAAATTTAACGAATTTCCGAGTACGAGCGGCTTTATTGGTTTCATTAATTACGCATGCACTCGCCGATGGAGTCCGCGCCCGCGTTCACTACCGAAATGCAGCCCGACTGCACGTAGTAGTCGAGGTTCCCCTGTAATACTCTATGCCATTGCATTGTCGAAGGGGAGTCCAGTGACTGGACGGGGCACGAGCTATCTGGTGAATCTCTACGTATACGTATACGTCCCTAGGACGTATATGCCCCGCGGGATTCGAATCGTCAACGGACAATGCGCTAACGTGCCAATACTCGGAATTTGCTAATTAAATCGTTTCTACGTTCGACAATTTCCATGTGGTCGACTTATGGGGATTACTATAAATCCGATGAATCCTCATGTGGTAATTGTTGAAAAAAAAGCTTTAAAAACTATTCGAATCGTATTCCCATGCTTTTATTATATAAATCTAATATCGTAATACTTATCGTTGGCAATTTCATACCGATAATTTCTTTTCAATCGCGCAGAGTCACCTTGCAAATTGTTACTTTCCTATAGGCTGACACGTGTGACTCTCGACACGCTTATCGACACGAATTTCGGCGAGGCGTTTTCCGTTTCCTGAAGGGTCGAGTTGGCTAACGCAACATGTGAGATCCGTATATGCCTATCGACACGAATATGCTAATGTGCTCCGTGTGCGTTAGCTATGCTAATTTCTCTATGATTCACCAGGCAAACATATGCCTCGGTTGCATTTTATTCCGACCACCTGCGGAGCTCTAATTGTCCGATGAATTATTAATCTCAATGAAATAACCCGCATTTTGCGGCTTGCCGCGATCTCGCACGTATTTTCTCGCGAACGCGCACGAAGAAGTCACGCACGGAGGAGGCGTTCCGTTGCGTTTTCAACCGCGTACCAACCAGTGATTTTCTTGGATTTCGCATGGTGACAACCTATTTTCCCAGAGGGTTACATAAATGGCGTAACCACAGCAGCGGACGTTTCAATGCACGTTTCGGTAGAGCGAGACGTCACGTAGAAGGCAAATTATTAATTAGCGATTCTCGACGGAGGTTCGCAATCGTAAAACGGTACATTGGCACCGGGCAACAAGGCGTGAAGGAAATTAGGTGGTGACGTCACAGGTTGCCCAAAATATTTCACGGAGCCTGGAAGAAGGAAGCGACCCCTCCGGCTCGTCGGCTCGTAAACTGGCGCAATGGGCGAGGGCTGGATGGCCTGAAAGCGGACGGAGGTCGTCAATGTTGATGATGCGTGGATCACGATATACTGACGGCTCCATCATAGCTGGTCTGTACGCTTCTATTCTCATCTATCCTCCTGCCGCTACTAGGACCCCCTTCCTATCGAAGTCCCATCACCCTACGGCACGAAAAAAAGATTCCACCCCCATGAGGTCCCACCCCGTACGGTTTATTGAAATAACTCTGAAGCTCTTTTCTCTTTCTATCCGCCCCCCGCCCCGCCCCCACTAAAAACGAAGAAAACGTCGATCCCTTCTAGAATATAATCATGAAAATCCAACGGTGCAGACTTTTCAGTAAAAGTGAGGTTAGGTCTCCTGGAGTGCACATGGATTATGTAAAATGCAGTTCGTATACGAGACAGGTAAGTGGAATCAGTGCATACACGATAATGATAATGCAACCTATTCAATTGATATTTCAATGACGCTGAACGACGTTAGAAAATGAGTTATTGTCATCGATGCTGGCTACATATTAGCCGTATTAAAAGCGCAACGTCACAGAGAATTCCATTGCGATTATTTATGCCTTTTTACCCCCCCCCCCCCCATCCCCCTAGTCAGAGTTCTCTCTGTATCGTAAGTACGGCAAACGGCTTCCTGCGGCACAATTAACTTCCATATAATTATAATTAACCCCAGGTTCAACGGTTGTGCAGGTTTCCTGACTCGCGATAGAAAATCCGCCTGGTGAAACGTCGGCTGCTCGTGAAACTGAAAATTAGCGAACACCAACGGAAACGCACCTACTGGCGTTCACTTTCCTGGCTCTCGTATAAGCGTACCATACAAATGCTCGTACAAACACATACCCACGTACAAGAGCATTTCAGTAAACGGATAAGTTTCGCATGGTGAGTCGCGTTACTGGTAACGACCGTGACAAACCCTTCAAGGAGGTTGGGGTTCGTGGGGAGAAAAAGAAAAAAAAAGTTAAAGGACAAAAAAAGGAGAACAGTAAGCAGACAGTTAGGCAGGCGAAAACTACTGGAATTTCCCGACTCTATCTTCCATCCCGAGGAGTAACGAGGGTGAATGCTGGTCTTCGTTTTTCTTTCGGCCATATCCGACTGTCGTCACATATTGACGCCTCCACTTTATTCAATTGCTCAGTCAACACTCTGGCTGACACTTAGGTCGGCTAGTGGGGCGAACTTAGACACGTTTTTTCGCTTTCCTCATTTCCGTCCTGAACGTCGGCCATTCGTCGGATATTCGCTGGCGTACATGCTTGACGTACAGTCCGTGTAACGGGAGTTTCATTGTCACGATCAGAGTCGCTTCGTTATTTAGCTTCCTTTTTTTTTTATTATTTTCTTTCATTTTGCCCACCCTTTGGAAGGCTGTCCCTTTGGCTAAAGAAGAAATCGATCTGCAGGACGACGCTCGGGTGCACGTTTGCCCGGTAATTTTTCCCTCATCAGGCATCGCTCGGGCATTTTTATTGGTAATTAAAAGTTAGCGGGCTGTGTGATTGGAATTAATGGTCAAATGGTCAATCTGCGTTGGCGGGCGTGGACTACCCCTACGCCGTGTAGGGGTTCGTACTACAGGAAGTTTGGTGGGAATCAGAGAGAAAAAAAAGAGAGTGGAGGCTATAGAAAAAAAAATGAGCGTGCAAAATCGCCACTACCAATCGACATCGTGTCTGGAACTTTCATGGTTGGTACTTACGTACGTAACGTATGTACATATATACTAGTCGCTGTATGAATTACGACACGTCGTCGCGAATTTCGTTCCAGACTCGAATTGCAATATTTCCGTTTAACTGTGCGACCCTTTAGAGCGGTAAATGTGTCAGGTGCAGACGATAAAATTTTGTTATTCCATACGGTCAGGTAGATATGATATCGAGAGTACGAACACACTATGGAGTTACGCGTATGAATAAATTCTATATTTCTTCCTTTTTTTTTTATCAATCTAAATACTAACACTAAAATTATTTCAATTAATTTTATAGAAACTTTTTAATTAATTTTAATTTCTTTTCACTCTTTAAATTGAAACTTCATTCGCTGCCTGGTTAAACGCCGTACGACTCGCTTTGAATTTTGACAAAAGGACATTTTTGAGGAAAGCATTTCCCCGAGGACCAACCCCTTGACATTTTCTTACCCGGTTGAAACCCTGCTATAGAGGGGTCGCTCGACATCTATCTGTCATTACGGGAGATTTGTGCTCGTCCGAACTAAAGCGACCTTCTGCGTTGCGTTACGGTTATGGCTTATGTCTTCTCCGGCCAAGTCTTGAAGTAAGGGGTGGCGTAATCGTCAGGGGTGTAACAGCCAGAAGTATAATCCCGGGCATAGAAGGAAGTACGATCGTCGGGACTTATGCCGGAAATGGCAAGAGTAAGTACAAATCGAAATAAAACGCGGAAGACGTCACGAGCGATGTTCACGTGAGCGTGACGACGAAAAAAGGTGGTTCAAGTAGTTTGATACGGTTGAGATAAAAGAAAGGGATGGAAGGGGAGAAGAAATGAAGGTGTAGATAATTTTGGGAGGGATGAAAAGGTGTTTTTTTATATTTTTTTTTTTTTATTATCACGAAACAGGGGATATAATTATTGGAGGTACTTTATTATTTTCTTCAAGAGGGTTGATATTCACTTCCTGCCAATAGGGTGAGTACTTACTCTCGATACGGTAAGTGAATGTTCGAGTCTTGAGTCTCGAGGGCTGAGGGTGTTCGTAGGTAATATTGATGGACAGTGACTTGGCTCTTATCGTTCCAAGGGTAGTTTATCATCCCCTAACGAGCGCATTATGCCTCGATTAATCTTCGATATTTATATTAGGACTTTATTAAATAGAATATTCTTTCGAGCTTCTTGACGTGTAACGGGAAAAGTTTATCGATAAAATTTCATACTTTCTTTTTCTGTCTTCAAACTTGAGAATTCACTTTTCCCAGTTATACGTAAAAGTTTGTTCGTTTTTTTCTTCTACCGTGGATATTGTCATGATCGATGGGATTTACTGTGGTATTAAAATGACAATCTAGGGCACGTGACTACGGTCAAAGTTTGTGTGATCCAATTATTGAAGCTGTATCGTTAAAAAAAAAAAAAAAATGCGGGCCAACAGCCACCCCTAGATAAGGGCGGATATCCTATTGATATGCAAACTAAGTCCTCTATCGTAAAATTCACGTAATATCACAGGGATTTTACATACTCTCTTACAGCGTACACCCCCGAAGATCGTCTCGCACTTTTATCCGACATTATCCCCGATGATACGCCAGTTTAAAGTTTAAGTTAACGATAATCAGGGTATAAAGCTAAAAAATAAATGCTATTTTCCCTACGACCTATAGTAACCCATAATCAAGGTCCAAACCACGTACAACAATCATTGATGCACAGAGCCCCCTACTCTTCGAAGCATTAACACGGTAAATAATTATGCACAAAAAAATTCTTAAATTTTCAAAAAACATTTTATACATCATTTTCATTTATTTACAGTTTTTTGTATTTCATCTTGAAGTACCCTAAAATAAATTATCCACAGCACCCAAATTACACGGAACTTCCATTGTACCACGTTCTTGATGCGACAAACAAATTTGACGAGACTTCAAGAAAGGGTGCGTCACATTTTCAAAAAAAAAAAAAAAAGTTTTGTGTATCATTCTCACAATTCCTATGCTAATGAACGTATGTGCACGTAACACGTTCAGGTATCCCCCACAGGATATATGATATAAGATTCATGGTACCGCGTTACAACGAGCGAATTTCCGGCGACGACAATGTAAACTCGCCACAATTGGCCGAGCGTCGCTACTATGTGGGGACAGTGGATACGAGTAGGGCCCACGTACGGAAAGTCCCAGGTTATTGTATCGACGGATTTATGCGGTCGAGAGAACGGACGAAGAAGGATACGAGAACAATGAGGGGTGAAAAGAAGCTGAGAAGGAAAATGAAGAGAAAAAAAGGTTTAGAAAAAAAAAAATGGTACAAGAACGTACGAACCTGCTTTACATATCGACGAATTTACGACGCGGTGGAACTCGTTATGTCACCCTGGGTACCTTTCAAAGAAACATCACCCCGGAAACTGTGGTTTATGATATCGACGAAATGTTTGGCCGCTGCCCAAATATTCATATACATAACCACTTTTACCCTCTCTCCATGTGCGTATATCGATGAATTTATCGTCATTGTGTCTTCTACCCTGCGGTCCATTGTAACGAAATTGTTTACGATATTGACTCTTCCTTTTGTGTTAATCTAGATGCGAATTGGGGATGACTGGTACAACCCCATACATGCAGACAGTGAGCCACCCATATCCGTCAAGGAGTATCGACGAATTTACGACGAAACGGACGTTCGACCTGACCCTTCTTCATCCCTTGGCAAAATGCACAACTATACTACAACCGCTATGCTAATTGATACAATTAGCATAGAAATAACAGTAAACTAAGTCATCCCTTCCCTTTCTTCTGTCTTTGTGACAATGGTGGCGATGCGCGTGAAAAAGGGGGTTGAAAATTCGATTCATCATTTTGGCTGACCATAATGATCTTGTAGTTGCCAAGAGAGGAGGACCTCTAGAAAAATTAACAATCACAGGGTGACCCCCTTCATCCCCATACCGATATATTACATTGGCAGACAGTATAGAAACTAACGCGGGGACGAACCAAGTGAATACACAGTATCTATACGGCGTACCAGTAGCAACGGTCCAAGAGTTACGAAACGGTAACGCGAAACGTCACTTTCAGTATCCAACTAGGGACATTCGTATGTAAACTTCCATGGACGTGGTCCAGCGAAGCATAGAGAGGTTCCGATATGATTTCGAGTGTCTCGTACGCACTGGAATAGATTGTACGGGCCGGGGCATTTAGATGGGAAAATAACGGCGGGTTCCGAGAGGAGGGTGAATTCGCTACGGACCGTTTCTGGTCTGCGGGTGCGTTTAGTTAAGTCATTCGCGGAGATTATGAATTCGCTACGGATCGTGATCTCGTATTTGTCCTGACAGTCGGCAAAAACAAAGACTGCGGTATAAGTATATAGGACTAATGGCAAATAGAAAAACGTACTTGAAGAATAATATGAACTACGAAACACGTGAATCAAGACTTAATTTTCCGTAAGGATACCAAAAAAAAAATGGCAATATTTTTAAGGTTCGTATTACTTTGCATTGGTCTATCAATTAAACATTGCATCGCCAGGTAAAATGCGATATTTTGATAATACGTCAAAACTCGACTGCACAACAGAGTGAACGACGTGCACTTAACACCAGAACCAGAGGATAGAGCGGAGTTTCATTACAGCCGGTAGGTATATGGGCACATACGTGTTACATTGACTGATTGAGTGGCATTGAATTGAATTGGGGATGGTATGGGGGTGCTTGGAAACTGGCAAATGCCTGCCTGCCCGTTGCAGTACTGCATCGTGTGGCGTTCAGCACTCGTATGGATGTACAGGTAAGTGTGTGGATATACGTTTTACTCGGTCGGTATGGCAGATTTTTATAGGGGCGCGTGTATTCGCCCGAACGCAATTACACCTGAGTAATAGCTCGCGCTTATAGAGAACGGTAGTCTCCCCCGTTCCTCCCTGCTAACACTCTATATATATATATATATATATATACTCCATATGTGAAAGCAGCGCCACACACATCATCCCAGCCTCCAATCCATCTGTAAACTGTCCACTTTGATGGGACGACAATCACACCCACTGTAACGAAGCTCCACGCGCTCCATTGTCTCGTTTGTGCTTGGATTCTATGGTGAATTTATCGAGAAACATCGAAATAAAGATCAGTCGATGCTGATTGCGGCCATTCTAGCAAGATTGGTCTATACAGTTATTCTTCAGTTCGACTCAGTTATATATATATATGTTTATACGGTACGATTGAGATTTTCATTGTCCTAATCGTAAGAGGATTGATATTGGCTCGACCATTTTGAACGAGCTTCCTTGCGGTTCGATCGTACCCGGAGTTTCTTATTCACGGCAGCAACAAGTGTCGTATTCCTCTTATTTCGCGAGCTTAAGAATATTTACTGGGCTAGTTGAAATTTAGTGGGTACTAAAACTTTCAACGTATATCTCGCAAAGTGGCGGCATCCATCTTGGAAATGGTACACGGGCAACGGGCCGGAGGGGAAAGATGCAAATTGTTTGAATATTTACGCGACTCTCGTTCGCAGCCAAATACTTTTACATGAGCAAGTACCGAGACGAGTCTCTTTGCCCGATAGCGAATCTTTCGAGTGGTGCTTGAGAATTCGTGAAAAATGTCGATTCCGAACGACCTTTGACCCCGTGCATACAGCGAGCGCATAACGTTGACCGGTAAAATTTCCTTTTTTGTTTTTGAAATGAATTTTCTAACTTTTCCTATATTTTTTTTTCCTTCTCCTCTTCTGACACGCTTTCCGTTGTAATAACGCGGCTGGGTGCATGAATTATGCAAACAACACCGACGTATACACGGTACGTTATGCATTATGCGAGTGACAGATGCAGTAGGCAGTAGCTGTTGGAAACGAAACATTGGATGGAAAATCCATGCGATTTCGGGGTTATTTGGGATTGACGTGAATGAAAAAAAAAAATAGAGAAAAAATGAAGGGATTTCACCTTGACATGCCAGCAATAATTGTCAGTGAGGCGGGACGGGACGGGTGACGCAGGTTCAAGTCGGATATTGAAATTTGCATGGATCCGAGTGACACGCATCGGCTGGTGCAGCGCCTGCATATGTAAATGGTACCGTATGTCGCAGGCATGTAGCTACATACCTATATAAGGACAAGCGTATGTATCTACGTTCCTATCGCTATATGCATAACGATTATATGCCCATTAGAGGAGTACCGAGCTTATATACGTACTACGTGGGGATGGAACCATTACCGGTATTGATGAGCAGCTGACCAGAGAAATTGGTTCAGCATGTGTGATCGATCTACCTAATCTCACAAAGGGTCTAGAACCAGATGCCAATCTAATCTCACGTGACTAAAAAAAAAAAATTCTAAACTAACTCACTGTATATCCATATCATAGTTACTAGTAATCTCTCATGGAAGCGTAAAACTAATCTCCGATCGGTTCGCACCGCGAAAATGAAATTAGTCGCGATAACGTTACCTCCTGTGCAGAATATCGGTAATTCCTTGCGACACGTTCACGTGCGCACACCATAGCCAATAGCCTGCGCATACTGTAGGTACTTCCGGAATCGTCACGCGTACTCCAGGTATAAAGGTACTTTGCTAAATTAAAGTGCGATCCACACGCAATTCAGTGGAATCACGCAGCCAGGCACGCACGCCTGCATTTACACGGCAATTCGTAGCCACTATGTCACTTGCCAGCATCGTCGGAATTACGTTCGGCATTCTTCACCTACTAATTAAAGAGCAGGTTACGTAACCGAGAGACAAGAGAGACGAGAGACAGATCCAGCATGGCTCTTATATTATTTGTATGGGGTAAAAAAAAAAAGACTTGATTTGCCTTTTCATACGAGGGATGAATATGGTTGACGTCATACCCACAATTCCACGGATATTTCCCATTGTGACGTCTGTAGCCAGGATAGGCACTCGCGGCGAACAACGACTCGTTAAAATCAAGGCTGATTGTAAATTGAGCGCGAGACCGCTCTTGATTGGTTCAAAATCGGATCATTGTCGATTCGAGCTGGTGCATCTATGGCTCTCTATGCATATAGGTATTTATCGAGGATTGCATTCTGCACATGCTAGATGTACTAGGTTGAAGGTTGTAGTAGGTAGAGGGTGGTCCAAAGTGAATTACACGAGGTTGCTGCTACAGCTACCAGACAACGTTGCTCTCTCTCTCTCTCTCTTGTACTATTCCTCCTTTTTCTCTCTTCACGTTCGTTTCTATCTTTCGCAACACTCTTGGCAGACATATTTTTGTTTGGATCGGATAAACCAAAATAAATGATTTCCCGGGGGATTTTGAAAAATCGAAAATCTTCAAGCGTTCGAAATTTCTCAGTAATATATATGTATATGTACGTATAAGTAGAACGTGCATCCATATGTGGCACCAAGTGGAGACGAGATCGATACCTTTGGTTTCCGGTTGTCAAAGAGAGCCGTGCTGTTAGATTCAAAGGGTGGTACTACTATATGAATTTTCCCGGGAGGGAGGGGTAGGCTAGGTGGGGAGGATCAATCGGCCACGAGTTTCCCACCGCGATGAGTATTTCACCCCCTTTTTATTTTCCACGCTTGTAACAGCGATTCGCTTGTGTCGAATGCGCGCGGGCTTTAAAATGTTCAACCCTAAAAGTGTTTTACGCTTGGTCTCACCCATTGATCGAATTTAAAAGTGATGCCGCGTCGTCGGGTGACATCACTTTGACAACCGGACGTACCGATTTTACAAGCAGCACGCGACGGAAATGAATTCTGGGATGAAAATTTAGGGTTGTCAGTACGTACCATAGTATTTACCTACATATACTTATTGCGAAGGGAGAGTAGCCCTAAAATCCTTTACCCCGTAATACGTAATACCAACCTAATAACACTCGAGTTACGAGAACCGATATTTTCCAGGAGAAAGAAACAGAGAGAGAGAGAGAGAGAGGGGTTTGTCGGCAAGCATTTATTCCTACTAAAACTGGGTTTCTAGGTAGAAGCTTTGCGTATACAAGCATTCCGAGTATTTCGGAATTAGTTTGGGAATTCACGACCGTAATCTATCCAGCTAGTAACCTACTGAAATATCATACGTTATTTCGATCGGTACTGATGTCTCTTGGTAGTACTGATTATCGTACAGCCATTCAAAGTATCAGACGCACGTCGGAAGGAGTGTTGGGCTCGAAGAAAAATACGCGACCCTTCGTCATCGTGTCGCCACGGTATTCAAACGACGATGTGATGAATGGATTAACGTCATATAAAGGGTGACTTAACGCCTTCGATAAGAAACCGATAAGAAACGTAATTGCGAGAAACGGTACCTAGACTCGGCGGGAGGTCTTTATCTGTTACGATTTATCCCATTTATTGCTCAGAACGTCAAATACATAAATACGACGCTTAGGGGTAAAGCGTAGCTAATCGCATCAAGTCATTTGAATATGAGGAGTTTTCATTTATGTCATCGTTATATTCGACCAATACAGATCGGTCGTATAAAATAAGAACATTTAAAAAGCCCGCCATGCAATTTTTTTTTCTTATTACCTTCTACAAGGGTCTCATCCCTTATTCTTTAACGCCTCTTCGCTTTTCCTTAAGATATATCTATATAGCTACTTGTAAAAATCCTAAGGATGAAATATGCCGGATGAAAATTCTAGAGGGTGCTGGTGGTGGGGGGGAGGGTGATCCCGTTGGATTCGAAGGACCTCTTGGTAATTACACTTCCTAATTGCAACGTCCCACTCTTTTCTTTTCCCGTATCGTACAGTCACTACTCTTTGCTCTCGCAGGAAGCATTAAAAGAATGTTTACGAGACTGCGTTTCGAGTGCTAAAATATAATGGGATACTACGTAGTCGTGGCTGTAGCCCGTAGCGCCTTAGGCCTTTAGGATTAAGATCGCTAATTGTTATTCTCAAAGGATACACCCCTGTCTAACAATGCCCGTTCGCGAGCAGTGTCCTGGAAAATTAAGGATTAACACAACGCCAAGGCGATCGTCAGGAGAGCTTTATAGCTTCCTATCGTGCTTTTGTCTCTAAAAGGATTTTGGAAAAAAAGAAAAATATGGCCACTAGGGCTGATAAACGTTGCGTGGGCGTATTAGAAAAGTAAGAGGGACTTCGAGATGTATGATTCATTTGGCCGTATATGCATACTGTATGCCGTCTACTCGGGTCAGATAGAGTTTTACGATACCCAGGAGTCACGAAGTCTTTATGTTAACGTATCGAACATGGGGCCATTTGTCAACACGGTTGTGATTACTGATTTCTCAATGGCGATCGGTACTCGCGTTGCACTCGGTATATGTTACTCGCTGAGGAAGGAGAAGTGCAGGAAATAAAATGCAGTCAAAGAGAGTCGTTTGACTGCAGCGAATTAGTGTTTCTGCAGTCGACGATAGATCTTCATTAGCATGAAGCGGTGCATAAGTCACGCCACGGGGGGTGGACTTAGCCACCCTCGTAATTCTTCGGCACGTAGTGCCCACATAGAGGCATAATAACATTGCAATTGCGATGGATGACTTATGATTTTCTACATATGACATCGATCATCGATCGTAGTCTCGGGAGTAACTACCGGTGAGATTCGTATGATTTCTTTTTTGATACCGGTGATAACGTACGAATTAAAAAAATTTTTTGTGAATTTTATTTAAAAAAAAGTTTCTGAAAAGTCTTTGGAGATTGGATATGAAATCGCGAGTGTAGAGTTTCATTGAAATGATTTTCAGTGAAATCGAGAGAATTGAGTAAATAGAAAAAAAAATAAAAGGGAAAGTAGGAAGAATTTATTCGATGGACCTTTGTCCGTTGCAAACAATTAGTCAATGGTCGAATAATTTTTTTTTTCCAGAAGCCACTAAACTACCCCATGGGATCTCTTGTTTACGTTTTAGCGAAGCCAGAAAATAGCGAAATTCGCAGAGATTTTATAAGGGTTTCCGCGATTTAATTTTCGGACGACGGGGTCATCCTGGCCGTACGGGGTTACCGGTGCTTTTTATTTTCTTTTTTTTTCCTTTTTTTTGTGTGTGTCCATAAAAGCGCTCAAGTGTGAAACAACATATCGACCGTACACTGCAGCCTTTCAGTTTCCCATAGCGAACGACTGCTCGGTAACCTGCTGACAAATAGCCGCAGGACGCGGAATGATTTTTTTTCTTCTCGAAAACCTACGGGATCCACCGATCCTACTGGTTAGGCACCCCTGTAGGAAACTTCGTTTCAAAGAAGACAATAAGTCTCGTTGAATGGTAAATGGCACCCATACGAGAGGGGTTGCTCGTATATATACATATAGTATACGTGAATAAAAAAAAAGGGTTACAGCCAAACAATTAGGACATGGCAATAATCGTCGTGGGGTAGATTAAAAAAAAATGCACGTTACTGCAGATTCGTCTACACTGCAGCGTAATAAAGCAGTCGCGGAATCGCATCGCGTTTATAATCCACTTAAGGCGAAACTGCATCCAACTGCACGTAACACGTCCAACGTCCCCATATCCCGTAACGCGAGTTCAACGCAAGCGATGCAGTTCTGAGTATAAATGCATTTATCGCTGATGCGTCGAGGGAGAAAATCAGGAACTCAACCACCCACCAGTAACCAGGCGTTCCTGGCATCGGCGTCATCGACGGCGGCAACGTCAAGGTGGCGCGAGGGTTGCGAGACCAGTAGGAACGGGAAAGGGGTCGGCTGTGCTGCCATTCCTTTGGCATTACGTCATGCGTCGATTCTCTAGGGATTCCCGCATCGTCAACCCGAGAACCTGCCGACCTACTAGGGTTACAATCTTTTTCTACGTACTCTTCTTCTTTTTCTTCCCTAGAATCGTGCAAGGATACTCGCGATACCTTAAATTGTTTCAAGGTGATTTTATCACTGAAATAAAAAAATTTCAAGAGTATATATATATTTAGTAATTTAAAAAAAAAAAGAAAAATTTCAATATACACGCGATATAGGGTATCGGCTGATTGATTATATATACGCAATCGACGTAAAAGCGCTATTACGAAATAGCGATGCTATTAGAGCCAAACGACAAAAACTTCGTCATTGCCAGAGGCTGTCGGAAAATGTGTGTTTTCCGTGGTAATCTAATTGAAATTCTCCAGCTTGCGCGGCGCGCGCACCCATCGGAGCGAAATTGCCGAAAAATCGAGTCGCACGACATACGATCGCCGGGGAGTGCGCGAAAATGGAATTAGAGGAGGAAATAGGGTTAGCTGGATGATGTAGTCGGACGTAGCCTGGCAGTACATCGCAATTTTTTTTTTGGTTTTAAATTTCAGGGCTAAATTGCTCTCGGAAAATTACCTCTAATTACGTAGCTTCGGGTGATTCGATACCCGTCCAATATTTTTGGATACAGCTTAACGTCAATGTCGATACTACCGTCTACACTCATACCTAACCTAACCTAACAATAGGCTTCGTATTTCAATTGCAACAGTGAATTGTTCGCCGCGATATACACACACACACACACACACACAGCCACGTATTTCAAAGAGTCATTGTTTGTCCTATTTGACGAAATGATTTTATATACGATCCAATCGGAATACGTTTTGTCTCGATACACCCGGTATTAAACCGATAAAGATCAACAGCTGCAAAATATTGACTAATCACGTATATAATGGCGTGTCGACATTCACGATAGACAATAGAACTGTTAGTCAAATACATAGCAAGTAATGTGTCGCAGATAGGCGTGCACGCGTTATGTGGAGGCTGCATATCCTGGCTGCATCAATTATCATTAAATGCCATGATTATTGCGGGTGTACGTTGACGATTATTGGGACGATACCCCATTACCGATATGTCCAGAAACGATAATTACCGATACTCAATACTCATTGTGAATTTTCGATAACGTTCAGTGCCTTATGAGCGACACGGACATTTAGGCGAATTCAAATTACGTTAAAGTTAACATTTTGTTACCACTGTAAATAGGCGTATTAATTGTATTTGCCATCTTGCCAATAGTATTTTGCCATTTTCAAATTATCCCAACCCCATTTGTTTGACGTCGCATGCGTATTTTCACGATTCCGTGCGGGATGAGTCGTCAGATACAATTAATCCATCATCCACAATTGGCTTAAGGCAGTTTATTTCGTAATGATCCTCAGAACACGTAGAGCCCGTATATGGATTTTCTCTATGATATGCAATATGCGCGCGTAATTCAGTCTATGCAAGTCATCGAAATCATCCCTGTTGCCGATGGGCAGATGATACGATCCATCATTCTGACGACAGCCAACGAGTATTAGGCTAAAGTGGTGGCGTGATTCTGCTAAACGTGATGCTAAACAGGTATTTTGAGAATTGAGTTTTCAGTAAGTTGCTTTATCATATATAAAGTACAGAGTATCTATGATAATAGATATAATGTAAAATAGTTTTTCAAAAAGTGAACGACGGAACTAGACTGTAAAGAGGATACGACAGAAGGTGAGGTTATGGTTATCTGGTACTCTTGAATAAAAGTAGACACTAAATGTATAAATTCCTTTTTCGAGGATCCGTAAAGTGGAAAAAAAAGTCAAAGTGTTACTTTCAAATAGGTAGTAACGTGTCTATACCGAATCCACGTTCAAATTGTAGAGTTTTGTTACTCTCGACGTGAGTGAAATGCCACGTAAATTCGCCAATGGCTTTTTACTTTTATTTATCTCTTTTTTATTCCGCTCTTACTTTCATCATTTTTTTCTCTCTCTCTCTCTCTCTCTCTCTCTCTCTCTCGCGCGCGTCGTACATTCAAGTAACGAGGGGATCTTTATTTCCAACGTTGAATCCGACGCTATCCGAGACTCATATCTGGGTCCGGATATTTACGTAAATTTATCGATCTGTCTACGGGCGCACCGCGTGCGAGCGTCTTTTTTATGTGCATCCCTTGGGAAACTGATAAGAGGAAGTAAGGAAGAAAAAGAGAATAAGAAAACTGTACGAGTCGCGTTATGAGCATGAATTTTTATATCGTGATCTTATCGCTACGCAACGCAATGGCAAAGGGATAATAAAGCCGCTGCGATTCCATAATGACGTTGCAGTTACACCCGACTTCAATTATACTTTTAGGGGATAAAATATCGATCCGAGGTACTGAATATATATTAGCGCTTGTATAATTTCATTCATTTAATATTATATATTTTTGTGTTCCAATGTTCACGAAGATATTACACAAGCAACGTGCCAGTTTAATGTTTGCGCAAGTGCGCTGCAAGTATATTCACTGAATATTATTACGGGCGCTTAGATATCGCGTTCAAACTCTAATTGCTGTGTTTGCATTCTTATTTGATGCTGTAATTTAATTATTTTTTGATAAGACGGATTGTAGTAGTTTCTAGAACAAAAACTCCGAAGGCAGCGTGGCCGAGCGGTCTAAGGCGCTGGTTTTAGGCACCAGTCCGAAAGGGCGTGGGTTCGAATCCCACCGCTGTCAGAAAACCTTTTTTTTATTGTGTACGCGATCTGTGTATCAATCGCGCAAAATATATGTATAATTCATTGAATAGATCGTGCGAATCGAAGGTGTTTAAGTTTTGTCGATATTCCGATTGACGGTGAATTACGTATGTGCCATCGGGCATACGGATGCCAAGAAGCTATAAATATCAAGCGATAAGAATAGACACAGTGCGATGGAAAAATCAAGGTCCCACCGAGATTTGAACTCGGATCGCTGGATTCAGAGTCCAGAGTGCTAACCATTACACCATGGGACCCTCGGAACTCAAAAAATTGTATATAACATAATATCATCGATTGAACTCATCGAATACATTTAATCGATTATACAACGCATACGATATAATAATTAATAGATTATCAATTAAATTGCCACAGAAAATAATAAACTTTCCACACGTAACGATGCCGTGATTAATAGTATGGAAAAAAAATATCGACACATCTCATAACTTATTTCATACCGTGTTAAACTGTATCGATAAAGACATAAATTAATGCTCAATAAGTTACATCAAGTTTCTGTAACGATGTTAAACAAAGTCAACGTCAGAGGGGATGTAGCTCAGTGGTAGAGCGTTCGCTTTGCATGTGAAAGGCCCCGGGTTCGATACCCGGCATCTCCAATTTTTATATCGGCAAAAACTACATGTTTTATGTGCAAAATCAAATTTCCCGCTTAAACTTTAACGTTCGCAACTGAAGCACGAGGATATACCTATATCAACGTCGTACTACAGAAAGTGCGATCCGATACTGATAATCAGGAGACATCGTTATTATTTGAACTTTTGATTATACCAAGCCTCACGGCTATTGTCATATGAGAATACATACGTCGATTAATCCACAAGGTAACTCTCTCGCCCATTATACATTACACGTTATCTGTATACGACGTCATGACAAACCCATATAACACATCGCGTCCATGAACGTATGTAAAGTGGAATAGGGGAGATGATGGGATGCAAATGAACCTGGCAAAGAGATTGAATGGTAATAGTCTTCGATTCGTCATATGCAAAAGTTTCATATCGTCGGTATAACGGGTAGAGTGAAAAAGAAAGATGCGAGATAGGGAAAAGCGCGAGAATGCGAGGGAGGTGGATTGGAAAGAAGAAGAAAAAAAATGAGTAAAAAGAAAAAGACGCGAATTCGCCCCTTGTCAACGTACGAGAAAGATGATATCTTCTGAATTGCCATCGTCATGATATACCAACCTACGTATCTCGATGAAAATAAATAGAAGAGGAATAATCGGACGGGTGAAATAAGCGAGCAAGGGACGCGAAGACAGTTCGTATTTTGCGCATTTCACAGTGCGAAAGGTTTTGTATGCTAATAAAAGACTTTCATGAAAGATCTGCAGGAGCCAGAAAGATTCGCAGGTATTTGGATAAAAATTTGAAAATACCTTTCGACACTTTCGAAACAATCGAATCTAGGGAAATCTGTGGCATTTCGAGAGTATATCCCTTCTCTGTCGCTGTCCCCTTCTCGCTGGACCGTTATAATATTGTGTCCTGGAGAGTCGTATCTATTTTATTCTCTTCATCCCGCTTTGAAGGACGTAACTATGTGAAAACAACATAAAAAAATCAGAGCGCATAGATATCGCGCTTTGACCCCCGAGGGTCAGCACTGGAGCGTGTGACCATTTTGTCACCCTCGTGAAATTTTATTTACGTATATTCCTCGCTCTTCGTGCTGCCTACGAGCATCCATATACACCGATGCAAATAATTTGGCGGTCCGATGGTATTATAGAATTGTTTTTTTCTCCGTTCAAAAAATGATCCTCTCCTATCGACGCGACGTAGCGGGGAGATGGGAGTGGAAAAAGAAGGTGAAAGATTCGACGCAAGGAGAAACATTTATGAAAGGGTAAAACTCATCAGATGGAAAGGATCACGCCTTTCTATTGGGTGGGCGAAACAATAATACGGACTGCAGACGGTTTTTGTCTCTTTTTCTTGCGACTTGGCTCGACACCCCCCGAGGAGACCTTAAATATTTAGACGGCCAATTTTCGGGAGGATCTTTAAGCCAGGTGAAAGTGAGAATTGAAAAGAAATGACGAGGAGGTCCACGCTGAGTAGGTAGTAGGTACCTATATATAGAACACAGGCGAAATGTCCTCCAGACTGAAATAATAATGAGAGGCGCCAGCGCCTTTAATCACGATATTAAACATTTACGATTGCCACGGCAACGTTCCTAAGACTTTTTTTTCACGCAGCTCCGATCCGATTCGCAATACAAAAGAATTTTCCCGTGCAATTCCGCAAGAGCGGAACTATTCCGACAAAAGTGTTCGGCGAGATTGTGATGGGGTAGAATAAAAGAAAAGAAAAAATATATGTATATGTATATGGCATAAAAGAAAAACTTCAGACTTTATTTTCGCAACGCTCAAGATCGATCAGCTAAAGAAAATTGTATTAATGATAATTGCAACCACTTTGGATAAAATAGGATCGTCAAGTATATCTAGTGGAATTAACAACAATGGGATAAGTCTCTGATGGTAAGAGGGTCAAAATGGACGTATCCGTGAAAAAGATCATTTTTCTTGTCGGACACTGGTCCCAGGAGATTAAGTCCTATAGGCAACTATATTGATGACAGTAGCGAATCTAGCCGAGCATCCACAGCCAGCTCAATCTAGACTTTGGTTTGTTTTGCTTTCACACAATTTGTCATCCATTGTCCGAACCACGTACGGCAAGTCCGCCGTTGCTTATAGTTATTTATGGTTTTGGACGTTTCGTTGATTAATTTTTTTTCCCGTGAGCACAATAACCTCAAAATTGTCTCGTCGTTGTAAACCTGCTTCAATTTTGTCATCGAATTACGTGATATCGATCAGCGGCACTGAATTCCGCTTAAGGTCGTTTTGAGTCACTACCGCTTTGACGTTGGGTTACTTTTATTTTAAAACGTCCAGACCGAGCAACCCTGTATTAAATCGTATTTACCAACGTCCCGAGTGACGTAACGCGAGGCGATAGCCGAGCGAAGAAATGAATTTAGCATTCGGGATTCCTGGTAACACGATTTCACGGCACGTCACCCTTGCGCACGCCTAAGCATTACAAATACGATTTCTTCGAGTCGCCCGGACGATGCTGGAAACTCGATGTTGATTCCAGCACGAAGGGGGGGCATGGGGCGAGAGCGAAGAAGAGAAAGACGAAGGGTAAGTTGGGTGAGAAAAAGAGATAAGAAGTAAAAAAAAGATCCTCCTAACCCTGAGACACGAGAACGATTTTCCAGTTTTTCGCAAACGGGAAATATCGAGTTACCGAATTTACGACGTGACACGATTTGTCGGCTGATTCGCGAAAGTGAAAGGCGACGTGATTCCTGGACACGCACCCTAAAAAACTTTCCAACCCCACTTTTCGCCCTCTCTCCCTCTCTCTCTCTCTCTCTCTCTCTCTCTCTCTCTCTCTCTCTCTCTCTCTCTCTCTCTCTCTCTCTC
>JARQTH010000282.1:43194-124114 GCA_030142595.1 Trachelus iudaicus
TCTCTCTCCCTCTCTCTCTCTCTCTCTCTCTCTCTCTCTCTCTCTCTCTCTCTCTCTCTCTCTCTCTCTCTCTCTCTGTCGTCCCTCGGTAGGTATCGTCCTTGCTTCACTTTTACGCGGTAGTGGGACCCTTAGCTAACCGTGGTTTCACCAAGAGTGGAGTTACGAAGAGCCCCTTAACTTTAGGGGTTGCACGGGGTTGCATTGTGCCTTGTTCGTTACAAGGGTTGTCTATGAAATACGTACGTGTGATTTTGTCCTTCTGTCTCGGATGACGAAAGCTGAGATATGCGGTAACGTGAGAATGACAACAGATGTGACGCAATGACGTTACAAGTGTCGGAGGCTTTTGTTGTGCCTTTTTTCGCGAAATTGTTGTGACAGCCGTTTCAATGGGACGCCATGCTCTCAAATCCCATTGGGTATACCAATACGGTGTAAAACTTTAGGGGATGCTCTTACGGTGTCCCGTGCTGTTACCCATGCTGGTAAATTTCTTAATGGGCTTAATTGGCCTTTAACAGCTCTTGTTTCGTGTCTTATTTTTCCCCAAATTTTCCTAACTTCCAAGTACACGCTTAATCGTTTTTATATGTAATTTTCATTGTCGCGATTCTAAAATACGTCCCTCGTGGATGCTGCGAGGTAGTTTAGTCTGTTGACGTTATCGTTGGATTAATGAACGGGACTACGTTCAGCTCGGAACGTAGGTTTATCTGACTTTCCCTAATTGTCTATGACTATTCATCAAGTCATTTATACTCGGGCCAATTACCATCTCCATCAGTTCCAAGAGTCTTTTCCGGTGAAACTCAACTGGCTAGGAAAGCTAGCACCATTTATCTCAGCTACAGGATTTTCGTAATTGCGTGGTGACTTCTACGCGACCCCGTCATTCCAAATAGTATGTTAATCACGGCGTCAGCTTCAAAATAGATTGACTTTGCCTATTTTCGTGCGACATCCTTTCAAATCTACAATGGAAAGCTAACGTAGAATAAGCTATACCCTCTGTCCCATCTAACTTATTGTATTACGTATAAAATTTTAGTGTATTGTAGCAACAAATTTTCTCACTGAATCTTCTCGATTCACAAATTACATACCAAGTTGATAATTAATATAAATGACGAAAAAAAAATGATTTTTTAATAAAAAAAAAGTTTGCTAAGTGTGGGGTTCGAACCCACGCTCCCATACGGGAACCAGAGCTTAAATCTGGCGCCTTAGACCGCTCGGCCAACCTAGCTTATGATAACATTTTTACATTTTTCCATACAAGGAGAACAGAAGAAACATTAACAATTGAAAAAGAGTATTTCCATCATTATCAAACCGAAAAGACTATCGAGTACACATTAGGAAACGTGATTGCCAATGATTAAAAATGATTAAAGTTCAACGATAACCGTTATACCAGTATCCATAATACACAACCCATAAGTCATTTAGCGTCATTATCATATATATCAAACGCTTATCTAAATCAACACGTGATTCGCGTCTCTCTGTCTTGCAGCTTGCGTAACATTCTCCACGCTCTACAGACAGGGAATAAAGCTCACCATACACTTTTGTTACGAGTACAATAAGTCATCGTCGTAACTCAACTCACTGTACAACCAATACCAGTCAACCAGCGAGCTCAGGCCGGATGGCAGACTGGCAGTCAGGAATTGCAATAAACCCAGCCAGTACCTGTGCGATTCTATGCCATAAAGGTAAATCCGATAAAAGTGGCAATATTCTTAGAACATTAGTGTGGAGCATTGTTGATGTCGTTGTTGATGTCAGAATCGCGTGCCGCGAATGTCGTACCAGTCTGCACCTATCCTGTTAAAGGCCCTCCCCCATTCCCCCTCCCACCCCCCCGCCCTCCGCACGATGTCATTAGCGTAATCATTCTCCGTCACTTAGACGACTTCTAACCCAAGCCCGAATACTTAAACTCGCACAAGTTCACTCCACTTCAGAGGATCCCTTTTTATTTAGACCCCTTACCAAACAGACCTACACCAAATATTGTTTAATGCTCATCAAACTGAAGTGCCCTCTGCACGTGAGATGAGAAATTGCTTTGTTTCTTGTAATACAAGGAATTAACTTAAATTGATTTATCCATTAGGTTAGACGTTTCGTTCCGTGTCTGACTAGTGTTCTGTATCTTATTGTTATACGAGGGAGAGAAGAAGGAAGAAAGGAAGGAAAAGCAGAAAGGCTCTCATCGTTTTACGATACGTCACTTCACTCGGCGTTACGACGCTACGGACGCCCGAATCCTTCGAGTCTTATCTCGTGTGACACGAATTGAACTATTAAGGATTTCGAAGACGATCGAAATCCGACGATAAAAGGATACGTTGCTTTTGAGATATCGCGAGTCTGTTCTGTATAGTACCTTCAGCGAAATTACCTAAAGGGGATTTCTAATGGTACGAAATTTTTAGCAAAATCAATACAACGGGTAGTAATAGTCAATCAAAATTTTTCCAAAAATTGATCTCATAGTCTAATGACGCACAGTTGTGCATGTGATTTTAGGATCTTTGACTCGAGTCAAAAAGGATCTACGTTAACCTTTGTAACGTCTTGTTACAGATACTCGGCACACTGTTAAGCCTCGAGAGTCAGCGAGTAATTATTTAGATTTCCTATTTTACGAAAAACATCTGCCCCCTTTGAAAAAGACACCCCATGTCGTCTCTGACAGCGTGACTTTTACCCTGTGGTTTCGTTCGGTTTAGTTCGACACGTGCTAAAAATTGTCCCAGCTGTTTTCTGTGGAGAGTGAGAGAGAGAGAGAGAGAGAGAAAGAGAATGGGTCGGGGGGAGGGGGGGGGGAGAAAAATATTCCTGCAGACGAATTGTGCCAGCCTTTAAATTGGTTGCCCGTAAATAACTAGTCTAGGAATTTCAAAGATTTCCAGGGTTCACCATGGGCCCTGTTACGGATTTGAACACTATGGAAAATATACGGGGACCACCCAGGTGCATACAGACTAACCATAACCTATCTTCCAGTACCAAGCGAAAAAGAATAGACGTTTTTTTAAAACATTTTTAGAGTAATTATAATCGATAAGCATTTATGCAATCGCTAAGTGCATAACGTTGCAACGTTACTACATACATTTAATATACTGTTCACTTGACATTTGTCAATATCTGTGATGCAGCTAGTCAATGCATCTTGCAAAAGGGACAACGATACTCGCGTGGATTTTTTTGTCTGTAATGATTAGAGGAGGAAAAGAGAATTTACGTTGCGCGACTGTATTCGATCTGACGTTTATGGAAACGAGTCTTTTACGTGACACCGAATGAAAGGAGTCTCATGGCACGTCACGGCAGTAGCTCGTACACGAACGTGTCGATAATTGAGAGGTTATGAAGGAAGTCGCGGGTCATTGGATTTACGACGATATACAAGTACGGTGAAGAGTAAGAGAAGCCTCGTCGTATCACTAGATTTATCGGACAATTTGTTTACGAGCAGGTTTCTAATTATCAATTAAATTTAATCACACTGGTTGCGTGCCCTGTCGGGGTTATCGCGCACGAGAAACAGAGGGGCCATTGTGTCGCCCCTGCTAGAACTTTAAGACGTACTGATTTTTAGGTTATCTTCGCTTACCGCTTGCGATGTAAACACACCGTGAGTGGCGATAGCGGGAGTCATTTAAATTGAACAAAAAAGGATTTCGAATTCTTGGAAGTAACGCCACTGACGTCATGACGTATAATTTCGTTTACGTAAAAGTGATCTAGTAACTTTTTAACTCTGCACCCTTATACAGGGAAACGGCCGTGCGACGACGTGCTCCGTTTTTAAAAGACAAATTCCCTAGATCAGAAATCGAAAACTCTTGTCTTACATGGTGTTACAGTTGTACCAACATAAGAGTCTAATGTCGAACAAGAAATATATGCATATACATATATATAAGAGCGTGACGTCAAATATTAATAAACTAGACGTAATATAATTTCTAACGCAACCTATCGAGTGTTTATGTTTTTAACTAGACTTGTCAATTTTTAATTGATCGTTACGTCATTAAAATCTATTGGCTGATTCAATTAACGCTATAAATTATGATACAAGTATCCCTAGGGAATTTTATAGCATACGTCGTAGAGACGGCACGGTATAAAGGCGCCACCCCTTTGACTTTGCGGACGAGGTACGGGGAGAAATTACCGTTTTGAAATAATCCACGTGTGTTATTAGCTGCTAAGGGTCGTTTCATGTGCACCGCTTATTGTTTTCGTCATGCCGCACGGGACTGCCTTTATGCGAGTACTTCAAAGTGGCATATCCACGCAAAGGTACCATGCCTCTCAAAAGTTCCATACCCGATGCGATTCTTGGATCGAGTCGACCTCGTTTGTTCTCGAATATGCATCGCAATCGGCGTGTATCCCCATTACGAATAGATGCACCTTTTAAATCGTACAACCGTAAAAAGAAAAAGAATTTCACTGACAAATGAGAATCGAGATTAAAGTGACAACGAGTCGTGTAAATAATAATTTTTCATGCGTACATATACATATATATATATATATATATATATATTAACAAAAATCTCATATAAATCCTAAAAGATTGAACGATTTCTCTTTTTATTGTACAAGAGGTATCCATATACGTGCGTGGATATATAGAAAAGCTAAAACCTACGTAACTAAACTGAGGAAGAGTAGTACGGCCGACCATTGTCGGCAAGATTCACATAGAAGTACTACTAATCAAGAGCACGCTGTCTTTTAAGATTATTAAAATCGTCAAAGCCTTAAAGTCCTCAAAGGGTTAATTATCCTACAGGATGTTTATGACTGGGTTACTTCCCTCGTTCCCGAGGGAGTAGATGCGAAAAAAAGCCATGAGACGCGAGAGGGAGAGAGGTACAATAAAAAAAAAAGAAAAAAATTTACGAAGAAAAATGTAGGAAATAAAAGACAAAAAAAATACGCGGTGTGCAAGACCCAGTGGAAAAACTTCATACCCCGACTACAGCGGTCTCGTACCAACACAAGTACATGTATGGGAATCAGGTATAACAACCAGGTAGAAACTAAATGCGGAAAGGGTTCATTATTCCAGCGCGCTATTGTGATAGCTAAGCTTCTACCTAAAGCACTTTTCGTTGTATATGTGTATATATATTTTTTTATAATGTATAAAATCATCCACTCGCTACATCAATTCTCATATATCCTCCCTCTCGCATTTCCTTAGGTACGTTTCTACGTGAAACGCGGCAAAGTAATATGAAAAGCAAAATGGAGCATGAAGAGAAAAACGAATATTACTCAGATATCGCGCTGCACGGTCAAACTGGTAAATGGTCATGGAATCCACGTAGCAATGCGTCAAAGACTCGCAAAAGAATCGAGAAAGCCGCGCGCGGCTCGATATCTCAAGGCGGAGCACTTATGCAGTGAGTGTACTTAGACAAAGTACTTGCTGACAATCGCTAAGAGCCAGGAGCATGCCAACTATGAAAGGTGTTAAGAGGCGCCCGCGTGTCCCTATCGGAGATAAAGTGCTCATAACGTTGTGGATTATAAAATAAAAGTATCGAGCAAACAGGACGACAGAGGTATACGATACGTGTGAGAAAGAGAGAGAGAGAGAGAGAGAGAGAGTGAGAGAAACAGAGTAAGAATATGGATATACACTATTGTACATGGTGACGATAGAGTCAGTGGCGTTTGACATTAGCTCGAAAATGGCTGGGTAGTTATATGTAACCGAGATATGATTCGTTGAAGACCTTAATGCGCACTCGGCATAGTGAAGTAAATGAAGCAAAAGAAAAAAAAAAAAAAAAAAAAGTAGCGAGCAATGAATAACAAAATAAAATGTTAAATGCTTACGATTTATGACACTAGAAAAGGGTTTTAGCGTAGTGCAATACAAAAAAGAGTTTCTCAGAATCTCTTGAGAAGTGCATCCAACGTGCATTGGTCGAGTAGCTTATCAGTGCGTTACCTCGAGACACTCTCGGCAAAAAGGGTAGAGTACTTGTATTGGATAGTTGGTACGTGGAGAATCCCTTCGTAGAAGACCATTTGATAGGGAATCATCTGAGACGTTTTTAGGGTATCCCGTGACACGGAGGATTGGTCCTGGTTGGGTGAGAACGTTCTAAGGGTAGATCGTATATCCGAAGGATTCAGGGGGTAACGGGAACGATCCGTTATCAGGGTGGATAGTTAGTAGGTAGGACACTGCTGATGAAATAGGTATAGGGTTTATATACGTATACCTAACCTAACCTCTTTGGGACGGTGCACTAAATAATCCTAAATGAATCGTTAATCGTTAACGGCGAACGTTACGCGCTAACGATGCGCTTATAAAACCGGAAATTCGCCGAATGTCCGAATGTCCGAATCGTTCGTCGCTTAGAGAGTCTTCCGGGCAATAAAGCAGTGTTTGGTTTATTGCCGAAAGTAGAGGAACCCGTCACTGGTGCAGTCCCCTGTCCGTCATTAAAAGCTACGATAAATACATTTTTTCTCATTTCATAGGGTGGCGGGAGGTAGAGGGGGTCACGCCGTGTCCTTTGTTCACCGGTAAAATTTTCATTGGATTCAGGGCGACTTGTCGTAAACGGGGTCAACTTATACGAACTGGACGCTTAATGACGCTTTGTCCAAGGATTCGAAATATTTGAGGCACTAGACTTTTATGGAGTCTCGTTGCCAGTTGCATGCTGGACTCCGGGGCTGGAATAACGTGCTGTGTAATGACGTCGCGACGGTTACCACCTGGACTGGATGCAATGGGATGGTTTTTTTTAATCTTGGTACAAACAGGCGTAACGCGTAGCACAGGATCGGGTTGGGTTTATAGTTTTATTAGGTTTTACCCTTAGCTTCGTCCGCGTAGTTCGAGTGAATGCTTTTCTCTTTTTTTTTCTTCTTGCTTTCTAACCCTTGCTTGGAGTGTCCTGTCGGGATTTGAATCGCGCCCCCGAATAATCGTAAAATTTGATAATTAAATTTAATCGTCTCGCCTAACGGGATTGCGCTGGGCGCTGCCCATTGTGACTCTCAGGCCGTTTGTACTTTAATGGACGATTACTTGAAGCTTTAAAACATATGCTTTATATACCTTGGCCGAAATGATGATGCGCCATTATGATCCTGACACGTCATTAAGTTCGCCCTAACGTTTGGTATATCGGATTTAACACTGAACGAATCCCCTGAAACTAAACTGTTGCCCATTTCTGATAAAATTGCGTATTCCTAATTTTTTTATTTTACATGCAATACAGGAACCCCTTTTACACTTGGCGAATACTGGAAGGTTGTCAAAGAATAATTTTTTACACGGCTAACCTAACCTAACGATACTCAGAGTATCTTGGACTACGTAATATATATTACGGTGTAGCATTCACTAATGAAATTACGATTGCATTCACATACGACCGCAGTTACGAGTGCAGTAAGCTGGATTCTCAACGTGGAGAATTTTCGAAAAGAAATTTCAAAAAAAAAAGGAGGAAAAAAATGGTTCACCGTGGGCGCCAATTAATGTAACCAGCCTGGCTATTCTGAAATATAACGTAATGTATATATGTATATACACACAAATGTATATCTATGTTTCATCGGTCGCGGTTATATATCTATAGTATAATAATGCTCTCCATGCTTTAGTGGAAGGGTAGTAGTACGCTCTGGATACTGGGTAGACTAGGCACAATGGGGTAGAAAACAAGAGAAGGCGTGCACATCAAAGTGCCGGAAGTTATGGGGGATGGTGAACTCCGTGCATCCGGCGCAGACTGATAATCATCTGAACGAAATACTTTGTAATCGTTAATTATGCGCTCTCCGAGAGCTTTGATACGCACTTTTCAGTACGATTTACAGAGAGCCGCTGATACAAAGAGATAAAGAGAGAAAAACGTACGAAGAATGGTAGAAAGAGCATAAAAAAAAAGGAAAAGCTAACGAAAAAGGAGATTTACACAGATCACGTGGACCAAGGCTTGCATTTGCCCACAATAGATATCACAAAGGTCCATTGTGTATATGTTCGCATATCGATCTACGTATGAACATACATTTCATATGTACCACATACGCTCCTTATTCTCGTTCCGGTCCATTAGCTTTCTCCGTCCACTTTTTTCTCCTTTCTTCTTGGTATTATTTATCGATAAGGGAGCACACGATTAATTTATATCCATTCCCAATACCTAAAACAGATCAACCCCATGACTAAACAATTCTTGACAGTGTCAAAGATACCGGCAAGGACTTCTAGTTCCTTTGTTACAATTTTGCTATCGCTAGGGGATATCTAGGGAATATAAAAAAAAAGACTACTGGTATCGGATGATCCCTCTAACGTTCTAGGGGAAAATTTCGACCACGTCATTGTCGCCTAATTTAACGTCACGACGTTGCCGAATTGCTTGAAGAGATTCTGTCACGTTTCGTGTTTCATCGTTCGAGTCTTTTATTTTTCAAAATTCGATGAAAGGCGCACAGGACGATTTTTATCTTCCTCAAAAAAAAAAAAATAAGAAAAAAAATGGCTCTCTACCCCTGTTCAGTCATTGGGTACAGACGGAAGAGTGCCCGAAGTCGTTCTCCGATAATTCGCGACAACCCAGCGGAAACAATAATCCTTTAAGAAATGACTGGTGATTTCGCGGCAACGACTGAATTTGTCAACGTTATTTAAATCATCCACGTGGCTCCCGTCTTCGGCAAGACGTCACGTGGAAGTAGTAACGTCAAACGCTTAAGAGAGGCTCAAATGAGGCGTCCAAGATTCCGCGAAAATTTCTCTCTCAACGAGACTCCTCGACCCCGTCGTCCTCGTTCACCCCATCGGAGTCGCGGTGGAAGAGTGAAAAGTTTCTTAGGGTGACGCCCAGGGTAAATGAACCGGGTTCGGAATGGATCGACGCCCGTACAAAGCCGCGCGCGGCTCCAAATATTCGACGGTAGATACCACCACGATATATCCGGAGGATGGGTGAAGATCATCCCCAAGAATTCTTCACAGAGTTTCGAACGTCTGCATATATTTTTTTAGGGGGGATGCTCCTTCGAGGGTTGCTGTGCTTTTTAAAGCATAACCGTATATACATGTATACTCGTACACGCCCTCCGAAGAAAGATTTTAATATCATCCGTGTATATCTATACTGAATGTATTTCAAGGAGATTGCGCCAATTTCAATACAGCTAATATTTTGCAAAAAATTACATACTCCGTTTAACCGTAAATCTGGTTTACAGAATGTAGATTAAAAAATTCACCAGGATAATCAAAGTCTGCTATCTTCAGTTTCTCGGAAGATTTAGCAATGGTCCAAGGCGTGCCACCGGTCCTCGTTTTATTCTATATTACCCTGAATGCCAAGGCTCGTGCCGTGCAGACCGCACCAGGAAATCAACGCGAGCTATCATTACCATCTAAAGATTACCGTGGTGGTACCCCTTACAGAGGTCTAATAAGAGCAACGTGGAAATGTTATAAAATCTAAGCGACCGCAAAAACCGCAACGGTGCTCTAGGTTCAAGTAGCAAGTTCAGTGGCCTTGATAGACACCGCGCAGAAACACCGACACAATGTTATACAACGGAGACAGACGAATCGACAAGACCACCGATGAAATGGAAAGTATTTTAAACAGTTAATACGCTGCATTACCGATTGCTTAAGAATTTTCCAAACGCGCCGCGATTCGCCATGATACGATCGACCTTTTGATCCGATCACGATTGCGACTAGTTTCGCACGAGTGACGCTGATTACGTACCGAACTGTATCCAATGTAAAATATCCCACCTAGCCTGAATACCGATATCCTACATAAGCTTATAGACACGCTGAATGCTGATAATCGATAAAATTCTATGTCATTATACTAAAATTAATTAAAACCAATAAAAAAATTTCCCTCCTTTTTACACAGCTCTAATTTTATAATCGCACACTAATCATTTCTAATCCAGATATCACGCACAAAATTAATTCACTCTCCCAGCAGCAATTATCCGTGCCTTAATCGTTCGCGAATATACGTCTCATGCTAATTCATGGCGCCAAGTGGGCAACACTCTTCCGCAAAGGAAAACATTTGCATAAGCATAGCCGAGCTGGCATAAGACTGAGGTTATTTTAGCCTCGGGCCTCCTACGGGCCAAGTTTATACTGCGGCCATTGTCTTCGTGCTCGCGCAATTAGCCTGGCCAGCTGTAGGTACATAGATGGGACACGATGCGGTCCACATATGTACATGGGTATGTACTATAGGTCGGTGTGGTATCCGGACAGGTCTGGTATGCGTTAACAGGCGTCAGGTGTGTCGTGATGAACCATCAGCGTGTGCAGACTCTCCACATACAGTATAAACGGTACCAGTATGGGACATACATCCATATGACTATGCTATACTGTACTATACGCGCATATATCATAGATACGCTTATATATACATACTGCTACTGCTGTGGATTAGGGTTAGCCTGCTTTGGGTTATGACGTCATAACGGTGTGACCACCTGGTGGCAATTGCCTGAATCGAAGTAGTGAAACCTGTCATCCTATTTATTGCACGTCTGCGATCGAACCAGCCAGACGGAAGGTCGTAACCTCATGGAAATCCGGTCATACCCAGTGCATTGTCGAACTCCGATTACGGCAGTGGATAATGGCTGAGTCCGTCCAGTCTGGCATAGTTCACTCAATGAATTAGTTAAAAGTCGAATTTACTTATTTTCGAAATTTTAAGATTTTTTTCATTTAATCTCCGCTCTCTTGGTACGTATAGAATTAGTAGGAGGGTATGGGTTGCGGCTGAGGAGTAATAAAAAGAAGGAGAAACAAAAATTGAATTCAACATCGAGCCAAGGAGAAACCATAAAAAAAAATATGAAATGTATTAGATCGATAAGGGGTTTTCTTTGAAAAGATCCGCTCAAGAGCATAAACGTATTTACTCTGCCTCAGCATAATATCGCGAGCTTTATAACCAATAAAAGTTACAGCTGACACTTCTGCTGTACCGATGCTGATACGCGGCGACTGAATCGTGTGACTTATGTGAGTCGCGACGCGTTCTCGAGACCGACTGTCCTTTTTCGTTACGTGAGTGTTGGCCTTAAGGGGGGCGACCAAGACGATTTATGGTCGAGCGTCGACTGACGTCCGTCTCCGGAGACGAGTTAATCTTTACGAATCTCCAGCGGCTTCTTCGCTTTGACGAACTTCTTAACAAACTCGCCTTTATGCCCTTTACGTCGCTCGGTCGAATCTCCATGAAGCGCTCGCGCAATAACCAAGTAACGAAGGATTTGCTCATTCAACGACGGAGCCTGCGAGTCAACGTCATCGGTGGCAATGACCAATTCAATTGACAGCCACTGGATTTGACAGTAGACAAATTATTGGATTTCGATAGGGGGTCAAAGTTCATATATATCTTCTTCTTTTTTTATCAATACTTTCGAACTATCTAATCTACGTTGGACAGTCCTTACGGTGATCTCAAATAATAGTATAATAAAGATTTTATGAAAGAATAACAAGAGCAGAGAGAGAGAGAGAGAGAGAGAGAGAGAGAGAGAGAGAGAGAGAGAGAGAGAGAAGTATTAGCAATTAGGTGTATTAGCTCGGGAGGTTATTAACTCGGCTCGCCGACGTGTCTGGATAAGAAAAATTTTATCACTGTGAGAGAGAAAGAGATTACGCGAGAGAAACGAGAGAACGGAAACGTATACCGTATCGAGTTAAGCTCCTATCGGAATGCGAGCCATGCTCCCGTTAAAATTACGACCTTATCCTTACTCTACTTCGAAATACGATTCTCGGATTCTTCCTTACGTTCCATGGGTTCCGGTCGTACCCGACCGATTCGCTACAATGTCCGTCTCGACGAGTAATCGTAAGTCAGGTTAAGGTTAGGTTGGGTCAGGTTAGGTTATAAGCCCGGCAACGAAAACAGCCACTTGTTCCTTTTTCACTAGGAAGGGTCCTTCTTTTCAGCATGTCTATGTCCATAAGGTTTCGGTGCGCGCGATTTCGATCGGTTTTACGATACTTTTATGGCGCGGAATTAATCAGACGGAATAAAATAACGAGAATGACTCACTGTGGCCGTACAATAGTTGTTCAACGGAATGAAATTTAAAGTCGCGTAAAATACCCAGGAATGTTTACAATTAGACGAGAGGTTTATGGGTAATCTCGCGAGGAAATTGGATACTGCTGATAAGGGATGTTACTTCTAAAGCATTCAATATTTTCTCCCTTATCGCAATGCTTCCGCGTTTCCGCGCGGAAGAGAGAACGGAAATTCGTTGACTATTTTTAATGAGTTTTCTGGATTCTCTCTATTTTTTTCTTTTCCACTTAATAATGTGATTACCAGATACTTTCGTTTAATACCTTTTGTCGCGATATCAATGCCGTGAAAAGGAGGACTGTTACTGCGATAGGAAACCCCTCGCGTTGAAGGGTTGATAATGCCGGCTGCTGGTTAACGGGAAATGCATTATATCGTTGCCCCCGGAGAATATCCGAAGAAGATAGCGCTTCATGATGAATGGCCGGATAACTGTATAAATTAACTCCCGGTGACATCTAGATTAATTGTTCGCGTCCAGGGTGTTCGGGGAAGTTTGTTTACTATCGGGATACGTCCGAGATGGGAGTATAGTCATGACAATAGGGGTTGAGAGGGAGAAATAAAAAAAAATTAAACTTTACCAATGCACGACAATTCAGTCTAACCTAACCCAAGTTACCGAAAGATCTCTCGTCGTTATAAATATATATATCGAGGGTGAATTTTATACCAGGAAATTGAGACTACCAGTGACTTTTTCGCAGCATCCCCGAAGGATCTGGCCGGTAAAATGCGACAGTCATTAAGACAAAACGTTCCCTTTGATCCCGTCACGATCCTTCTCCGTCTCGTTCCGTAAAGCTTTCAGCGTGTCCAAAAGCCGAAGAGGCTCACCGAGAGATGTCCAGGGTATATTTCTATTGATAACAGGAGGGTCGGCTCGAGGGGGGGGGGGGAGAAGGAGGGGAGGGGGCGGCGGGCGGGGTGGGTACATCTTGGGCACGAATGGGCCTGTGGTAAGGTACCCGCATTGTGTCAACAGCCCTCGAGAGAGAAAAGCAGAAGCTGCGAATTATGATAGGGGCTGAAGAAGCGTGTTGTCATTAGTGAACGGTACCTACTGCAGGGACTGTAGTGGGAGAAGCCGGTAGGGAGGTTTTCGAAAGGGATGAGGGACTCAGCCGGAGCACGTTTTCTGCTTCTACTGCTCTGTTGTATAATTCGGCACCGAGAGCTTCATTGGGAGGCGCGACATTGTCTTTGGGGATGATTATTCAAGCGGTTTCGCCATCCCCGTGATTCTCGACGTTGAATTCCTCCAGTGAACCAACCCCTTTTCTCCCATTACTTCCTTTTGTCCTGTGCATCCTTCCTCATTGCATCCACCATTAAATGCATGTGATACATACCTACGTTCAGGGGGTCTGCAACGAAGAATTTATGTATTTCATGTAAATTCAAAAATATTACCGAATCCCGGAGAAGACTTGGTACGAAGCAAAACTATGAAAAATGACGAAAATACCGAAGGGAACTAATGGCCGCGTATCTATTACCCACTTCGAGTCGGACTATCGAAAGTTCAATTTATTGGGGAATTGTTTTTTTTTTTTTTATATATATGGATGAAAATTTTCCGCGAAACAACCGACGAATGAGAGCCAAGTGCGCCTTCGTGTAGTTGAAAACTTTAACTACCTCACAGCTCATAACCCCGTTATGACGTTACTACCCAATCTCATTTATTATCTTCTTGCCACGGTCAAGACAAATATTGTCTAGACATTATCCTGACGATGGTTTCTGTTATTTCAGCAGGGACCACTCACGCTATCGTCCTTAATACGGAAAAAGGATGTGTCCCGAGCCTCGCTAGAGAATTTTCTTTTCTCCCGCGTATCGGTTACTAGGCGATGGTCACTTTTGTGTTACTTTTATCCGTCTCCGCCTATACGGCCTTAAGGCTCGCACACAATCCACGATCCCTGATCCTTTGACTAAATCTCAAAGGAAAATTGCTCCTCGGGAATCCCTCCTTGTTATGTCAGCATGGGGTAGCTTTTATCAATGGATTCCTTTCCTGCGGTCTGATCCTCACAATAGCGTCGAGCCCCGCCGAGTGTGAAAATAACAAGCCACGAGAGGATCGAATTCACCGTCGTGATATTTATCATTCTTAGATATCGCGACACTACCTTTTTTTTTCACTTACTCTCACACCACCCCACATTGAAATTGTCAAATTTATACTCAAGAACCAGCCTTTCCATTGTCAATCGCACCACCTGTGCCCGCTTATTAAGCGTACACATTTTTACGTCCAAAAGTTCGGCCGCGTAGGCATCAATTGAATTAAGGATTTCACGGGGGGCGGCTGCCGATACGGCCCGATACCCTTTATCGGTACCGGTTCGCGAAATTATTCAAGGGAAACGAAACGTTTTAAACGATGATTCAGCGACGCGTATTTGCCGTCACTCAAGAAAGCGTCAAAACGCAAACCACCCCTTGACAGCCACTTTAAAATTACACCGATAATGAAATTGAGCGGGTCCAACCCCGTAATTCCTAAGCTAACCCCGTGGACCAAGTGCGAGTAACAGATGCGGGGACAATGCGACTCGATCGTTGGTGCGAAATGAATTTAAAGTCAGGACTTAAAGGGCCGACTCTCCCTCCCCCTAAATCCTGCGCCAATTATTACAAGCCGATCGTGCGTAAGAGATATTGTTAGTCTTCGGGAAAAGGGGTTGTTGCGGGCAATCGAAAGGGAAGAAATATTAACAGCGTGAAGCATCCCAGTCGAAAACCCGGATTAGTCGGCCACTGTCGATCCATAGGGTTGTGCTGCCGAGCTAACAATATAATATTATACAACCACCCCGTCAGTCACCTACATGGATACATACCTACGTCACCATGTATAAAGCTACTGTAGACAACGCGGTATGTATGTGATATCACATAAAGCTACGTAAACTTGGATTTCTCGAGTTTCCTAGCAAGATCCTCGGGGTCCCGTCCCATTTAACGCGCAAGATTTAACCCTTCCACTACGTACTTTACGTTATATAGGTATACGCATCCGTTAGCCAAATGTCGCCATTACTCGCGCTACGTCTTGCAGGCATTATGGACTTGGTGTTATTCCGGGTATGGTTTAACGTCGGTACACATGAGAGCGAAATTACATCTAGAGTATCTCGTATTTCGAAAACTTGATTAACGCCATATACCCAAAGTACATTTATTATTACAAGTCGCATAAGATCGTGCGATAGCACTCGCAGCATAGCTGGAGAACAACTGTGGATCGGTGATACCGTTTTCATTATTATTTCACGAAATTCAAGGGATGCTTTGCCCTTTACTTATTTTTAATGTCCGTCCACGATATGCCGATAGATTAAACCGTAGCGTCAAAAAGGGACCCTTGCTTTCTTTTTTTTTTTTTTTTAACGGGTCGATATATAAAATCTCGTTCGCTGCTTGGAAATTCGACTGGCGTATATTTGAATCGGGCACGGAAATATACGAGTGTCGTATAGTAGCGTCGGGCGCGAGATATCCAACGGGCGATAAAAATCACGAAACATTATACAGATTTGTCGCTCGGACTGGTTTTACGATATTTTGCCGCGCGTCAAAAACGCCACCGGCTTTTGCTGCCCTTCGCGCCGTCTTTTACTAGCTTCTTTTTTTATTCCCATAATTTAATTATCTTGAATTTACGGCCGGAACTACTTCTAGTGGGTTAGATCGACGGGCTATAACGCCTCACATAAATTCCCGGCTGAAAGATATCGCCTTTGCTTCGCTGAGCTCGTGGGATATATTTCCCGTATAGAAATTAGAAAGTTCGTTGAGAATCGGCCAGACGTCGAGTGTTTATATGAAATATCTATATTCATGTAAAAATAAAAATACTCGACTCATCTGCGCGGATATACGCACATTTACATTTGAATAATGAAAACCAGAATAAAACCTAAATTCTGTGAAATGTATCGCTCGTGCATCATCGTTCTTGTAAATTATTCTATTAACACGTAAAACAAAGAACCCACGAGTGCCTAATGACAGGCGCACGTGTTCCGCCTATCTTAAAAAAAAAAAAATTGTCCGACCTAGTTACACACGCGGACTTTACATGCGGTAAAGTTCTCAGATAAACTTACCCTTGTCGGATTCTACGCGCCGATGATCATCACAGTTCACCAGGTGGTCGGACCGGAAGTGGCATTCCAGAGACTACGGTATCTCCTGGTGCATCCCTTGGACGTTGCCGTTCATCCCCTCGGTCGCTTTATGGAAATGAGGTCAAACCACTATGCACGTGGATGGGGTCAGATAAAGGATCTGAAAGCGAAAGGAATAAAAGTATATAAAAAAAAAGTGACACCACGCGAACAAGGTAATAGAGAATCCCCAAACGGGGCGGGTATACATGTAGGTACCACCTAATGGCCGGAACCTACCCCGTGTCGAGTGGATTGCAGGGTGCAACTGCACAATGCCAACGAGAAGCTAAAAAAATAACGCGACACAATAGTTATAATGGGAGATTACGATTATTCGGGACAACGAGCCCATTGGCTGACATGCTTAATACCGAGCGTCAGTCGTGTTGTCGCTGACCTTATTAGAAATCATGGGTTAGTCCTGGGGTAGGGTAGATAATGTAATTCTGTACGATAAATAATATTGCAAAAAGCATCGATTGGTCATTCTATGTCCTGCGTTCAACAGACAAGCACATAAATTGTTATTGTAAAGTACAAATAATCGAACACTCTTATTGATTGAACGAGTTATTATTAAATTACCCAAAACAAAATTCATCCCTCTGTTTATTTAAATACCGTACGCACCTATTGTTTCACTTTTAACATCCATTGATGTAAACACGTCAATTTGCATTGAAAATTCGGCTTTTCTGTTTACCAATATTATTTGCACGCTCAGCGCTCTCACGTGTATTCGATAATACAGACGCAAAGTCCCGTTTCGCGTATCGCAACGAAATAGCGTTTTTATGCGGCGCATAATCCTCCCATTGACGAAATAGCGGTAAATCCATCAGCGGCCGACATTACCGGTTTCATTTTCCTACGTCGATAGAGACACACAAAGCCTAAAAAATACATCCCGTCCGGCATATCCGTCCGGTGGGTCCCGTAGGATATCTCGTACAATTTTTTACATTCCCCAATCATGAGATATCGGGAGAGGTTCGATGCGTATACTGACACATCCAGAAACCCCATAAAGTTCGTTCTTCCTTCTCTTCCTGTTTCTCAGACTCTTCGTAAGTAAACCGGAAAAGTCGTCACGTTTTAAGGAATCATCTTAGAAGCAGAAAAGGGGTCCTGCTGTTTCAGATTTGCAAGAGAGAACTGAAATTGCGTAACGTAGCCATGTAATACGTTATATATACATCTATACTTACAATGGTAGTGGTAATAGTATCTACGTCACGAGAGGACACTGACGAGAATACGATTTCCTTTCAATCAGCAGTCGAATCCTTACGAGTCCCGTTTACGTGACGCAATAAAGAGCCTCCATCAAAGCCAGTTTGACGGGATGAGTGCTTCTTTTTCTTGTATCGGGGTACAAGATGGCGACGGGTGGATGTAGGCTTCCGATGTTTGGGATGATTGCGAGAAATAAAAGTCGCAGGGTGTGACTGATCGTCTATCCTACCAAGAGGGTAGGAAATGGCGGTACGGAATGCGTAGGACTGCGTAGCTGAGAGCAGCGAAGACAAAATAGTATGGAAAAGCTGGGAATGTGACGGAAGAGCGTAGAAATGAAATCGTTACGCCTGGCGGGATATTAGGATAGTCGAAAGTACTCGAACGGTACGAAGGTTTTTTTTTATATATAGGATCGTCAAATTCTTCACGTACCCGTCAGGCTTGTATATACACGTAAATACGTATTTGCGCATAGGAATCTCCACTGGAATTCCTGCATCTCGTTTAAAGAGCGTGGAACGGACGCAAAATGTTCGACGGTAGTGAAATTTCGTTGCAGCTAAAAAAAAATAGCGAACCCCGGAAAAAACAAGGGAATTCGAACGGACGCGTCGAATCGTTTAATAAAATGATATGTCGAATTTTTCTTCGTATCATTTTTCGTTCCTATATAGACTTTCGACTGGAGCCCAGGGGAGTCGCTGGTTATATCTGAATGTGATTGTTAATTAAATTTTCGTTTGCAATTTTTTCTCTCCTTTTATTTTTTTTCGAGCTTGACTGCTATACATATGTGCTGTATTATATGCATATATATATATATATATATTGGTTCCCACAGTGATGAGCAATGCCAGAAACTCGTACGCGATATCTGATCGAGTCGTGTGCCTCGTGTACAGGCGTAATTGGAGTTTCGTGTGATAATATGTTAATGAGGTAAACGCGTTAATGATATGTGTGAATCCCACCGTATACGCATTCTCGCGAGTAACTACCGAAAAATCATTATAAGTGTGCCATGCCTTTTTTCTCTCTCTCTCTCTCTCTCTCTCCAATGAGATATTTATCTATTTGATGGATTACGATGTATAGATATACCGCTGTACGTAGTAAAATATTTATTTATAAAAACTTTGAAAAATCAGTATAGTCAAGAAAGAGCGCCCCGAGGGACTTTATAAACGGAAAGGGAGCTAATAAAAGCGTCTCTGCAATAATTAGTTTGGCTCGAGCGTTGCAGCGTTTTAATTGTCGACATTAAAGCGTCGAACAGGGGTTGAGGGGGGTCGACTGTAAGTTCTACGGTAAAAATGGGGTCGAAATAAAAGCCAGAGAGATAAAACCAGTGCCACCCCTATTTAAGGGATGCTCGTTTGTGATTAAGGCCGTTCATGTTTTAGTGGCTGCTTGAAAATTCTTCCTTGCCGGACGTAACTTTCAACCCCATCCCCCTATACTCATCGAACGAAACGATTAAAAAACTGTGCAGCCCGAGGGTTAACTGCAACGATACGGTAGACAATAAATTTTTAAAAATTTTAAATATTTTCACGTACTACAAAAACAGTCGAAACGGCAAAGAACTACGAAAATCACGAAACCGCCCCCAATTCAAAGTATCCGTGAAACCTCCCTATCGGCATTCCACAAGGTCACCATGGACACCACCGTTAACCTCGAACTCGCTGAGGTCACAAACTCATCGCACTCGCAGCCCTTTGGACCCCGTCGAAGGGTTTCCCGTGGTACAATAAGGAAGCAACCTCAATCGCGTACTCGTGATCTTTGGCTCTTGTTGGCACACGACGCCGCGGACGATCGTCACGCCAGCTTTACATATGTTTGAACCCGACAATGCCCGGGTTAAACGATATTACATACGCATTCAGTGCGAGCTATGCGAACCCGCGGGGTTAAACCAGAGATAAATCAGCGTAACGTTATTACAGCTCATAGAAATCATAGCCACTTCTGAATCCATTACAACGCGTAATGCATTCGTTATTATTTCGTGGAATCTTCGTCCTGACGCCGGGAAGGGTTGACTGATCGTGAACGATTTGTCAAAAAGTTCCCATACGCAGCCCGTGGACTCTCGGTCTCCCATCACCATCCGTGCCGTATGCACAAGATATAACCCCGGGTCCGAATGCCTGTCCAAGACCCATAGGGATCTTGGAGGAGGAGGAGGAAGAGGAGGAGGCTGCTTACCAAGGAGAAGATGGAGCTGGAATTGAAGGAGACTCCTTTGTCGTAAGGTGAGTCAACCTGTACGGAATCGGGTCACCTGACAATAGATTGATTTAGTGCACTTGTGTTTAGACGGCCTTAGTCCGCCTTAGGGTGCCCAGCAATGCCTCAACCAGCTCGCCCGATCCCACCACCCCCTGGTACCCACGTATGTGGATACGTATATTCATGCACGCGACACAAGCCTTCTATCTCTATATATACATATCCTAACAGTACAGTGTACCCTCTTCTTCGTGCCCTCTCTGTATACCGAACTCTCCCCGGTATTTTTCTCGGACCATTCTACGGGCTCTCAAAAGAGCTAGGGGATTATCACGGAATCGAATACACGGTCACGTACTAGAGTGTGCTACATGCTTCGTGCATGACTCCTACCACCTGATACGAGTTGAATTCAAAACCAGGACGATTAGGTACGATTGCCAGATCGAGTGATGAATCTCTATGCCAGTTTGTTACGTAGGATTTATTTGTGCCCGTTTGAAATTTTGTTGGATTTTTTTTCTTAGAATTAAAAAAAATATATATTTTAGAATTTTTTTCCCGTAGGATACCTTGACGTTCAATTCGACGGAATGGACCGCGATAACTGTATGCAATTGAGGAGCGAAGTGGTGGCTGCACTTCGTTACAGAATTGCAACGATAAAAATGCAATGAAATGTCCCTCGGCTTCTAGGGACAATGTAGAGCGTAGCTGTAAAGCAAAAACTAGTTACAGGAGAATGGCGGGACGTGTGGGATATGTTGGATATATGCGGGACTTCGCCTGCGGATTATAAGATTTTACGAGGTTAGGGTGTCTCCCGGAGGCCGCTCGGCACCGACGCCGCCGCAACGCGTCCGTAACGTTCCACTTAACGCGAGTGTCATTCACCGGGAGGTGTGAGATTTTTTCTCGTTTGAACTCTATTTTTTTTTTGTATTTATTCTATACTTTTTTTTTGTTTTGCCCAATTCGAAATTTTCTCTCTCGCTCTTTCACCATTGTTTCCCCTGTCGCGCGATACCGGCCTTGTAGCTCTTATAGGATTCTTATAGGTGGCGTCTGTTGACTCTACGTCGGGGAAGGGGTTTCTAGGGGACGCAGGAAAGGGATCAAGGGTCTCGCCAAGTGTTCCCCGATATATATGATCTGATTTTACGAACGACTTCACCAGGGCTCCCACCGACAGCTGGTGAAAAATCGAGCAGTTGGCTATGAAACTCGGGTCAACTTAATCCGCACTTTCGACTCCACCTTCCTTCAAATCCCTCGAATCGGGGTCGATGGTCGTTGTCGGTTCACTTGGGCTTTTTATTTCGGGGCACGGATACAATTAAAATTCATCTCCCGGAGCGTCCTTGATTTTTAATGAAGCATCTTGGGGATACCCTTTAACGTAGTAGTTGGATGACCTGGCGCGCATCTCGCGACTCCATTTCGTCTGAGACGAAAAAGAAAAAAAGAAAAAAGGAAACAAAGGAATCCCCAATGAAAGCTCGTCGCCAACTTTCGCGACTCTTTATGAGACTGCGAAAGTCCTTCTGGAATATGCCAAATGTCTTTTTCGCAAATTCTTTGGCAAGTATCAACATCCGCCTTGGTACGAGTTAAACCCAGTTAAAAAAAATTCTATACGAGGTACCTTACTCTAAATGAATAAAACGTTTTCTTCGTTAAGTCCGAACAGTTGTTTTTCCAGCCTCTTTCGCGCGACTCCGCGTGACCTCAGGTCATACATCACGGACTGACAAAAGTTACTGTGTGTACTTTTTCTAACTAAGGGTCGTCCATTTCGTGAGCGATGAGTTCGGTTCTGGGTGATGAAGTATTGAAAAATGAATTACTACTCCTGGAACGTTGGTTCCACCGTTTCGCCATTGACATATACGTATAGAATCCAGGAGGCTTCTTCGGCGAGAAAAGAAATTTCTGACACGGATCAACCGAATAATAGACAAGACAATCCAGGGTCAATGAGCTTTCCAGTAGATTCGCTGCATAAGTACCTGCAGGCGCATTAGAAAAGAATCGTTCGAGCGATAACCAGAGGGATCGTGTTTCACAGCTAGACCAATGGGAGCCCGCCTTGACAATGAAGGTTAACGTCCGATTTTCAGATGAGTCTTTTGAAAATCATTCAACGAGAAAAGTGCATGAGTAGGTAAGCCCTTATAAGATGGTCCTTATACAAACACCTTAACAATTCCAAAAAAAGCAAAAAAAAATTTCCAAATCCCTGTACAATACCAAAAAAAAAAATATTTATTTTTCAAATTTAAAGCCTTAAGGTAGCAAAATGATCTCTTTATAAAGTTGGAAAAAAAAATTTAATCCGTAGGCATTACGCACATGCGCGCACTCGACATGCACACGCGGTGTGAAGCATAAACCGAGGCATAAACCGAGCAGGCAAGCGTAAAGCATAAAATGCAAAATGCAACGCAATGCTCGGTGACAGATGCTGTTTATTAACGGAACTGAGGAATATCCCTGTACAGAGCCGCCCTATAGATACGCATAAAACGTTGCGCAGCAGAATTTTCACCCTGAAAATTACACTTTGACAAAGTTCACCTTGGTCTGCATTTCACGTAGATTCTTTTCCATTACCCTTTCTATACCTACATACATATACAGGCCAAGTTTGAATTTTATGATTTATTTACTACGCGACCAGGACTAGTTTCATGAATTTTCAAGGGATCTCCTCAGCCTCGTATCTCTATATCTATGACCTCACTACCTATAGGTAGCACGCTGCATCCTATAAAGAGGTTGCAATCTTCCGGTCTGCAAGTAGAACGTTAAAAAAAAATCTCTCTTTCGCGAGGATCGCATCGTTTGCCGTAGCCAAGGAGAAGCTTCTCGTGAGGCTCGTTGTCTTTCCAGAGTGGAGCTCATGAATTTTCAAGGGAAGTCACGCGCCTGCACACACGACTTTGCCACTTGGTATCGGCCAGCTATGAAGGCAAGGATGTATACCTGCTGAACCACGTGCTGATTAAAGAGGATCCTGATGGAATTTTCCAATTTTCAGATTTTCCTCACATTTTTTTTTATCGTCTACCGTTACAGAACGCTCTAATATACGCATACGGTATGGGCGTTAGTTGATTTCATTATTAATCTTTTTTTCTTGCCTTATCCCTTTATGGCTTTTTATTCACTTCTTATCTCCTCGCTCACTAACGTTCACATCCTTTTCTTCTCGGTACCGTAACTCGCGACGGGTAGTCGCTTGAATTGAGATGGATTGGTCCATTCGACTGGTAGTTATATTACCAATCATGGCACCGTAAAATTTATGAGCGTACCATGGGACTTACGGCGTATATGGGACCGACTTACGTGGACGATCATCATACATTACTTCTTGGCAGAACCCATAGCTCCTACAGTCTTAATGACGCGCGCGTATGTCCTCCTGTCGATTTTATTCGTATCTTTATTTCTTGTCTTGTCTTATGCTTCTTGCAGCAACATTTGTTTTTCTTCATAAATACAGATCTTAAGAATCCTATTACCAATGCTCGAGATATTTATCAGGTGTATAGCTTTATCAGATAATTTTAATCGTCTTCTTCAGATTCTTTGATACTGTCTAGTAAATTATTAGAGATAAATTTTTTTTCAATACACTTATCGCTCGTCAAGAATGATTTTATAAATTGTACATATGGGGTCTTCGTGGGGGATTGAACCTTAAATACATTTTACACCCCGTTACGTGCGAAGAAGAGAGGACAGATTTCGCCCTAATGTCCGGTGACTGGCAGAAACGTTAAGATGACCGAGACATCAATCTTCACGCTTCGCACTTTTTGTCAAAAGCCACGAAGAGGGTAGTACTCCATCCGTCGTAAGGGTGGCTAAGGGAAACATGTAGATTCTTGCGGATGGGAGGGTTAAAAAAAAGATGACGAAAGTACGAAGGTACGTAGAAAGTCTGTGGTCGGTAGACATTCTTTTTCCGCAACATCCTGTTTCTAGACACTGAAAAATCGTGCGAGCACCCTTCCTCAGGGGGTACACGCGACTACTGCTATAGCCCATTGCCAGTGTAATATATACCTCATAGGAAATCCATGCCGTCGCCAGAAGAAGAAGATACTTTGGAGAAATCGAGGATTAAGGTCATTGCGAATGATGGAAGGTTAGTACCCGTACCGCCTCAGGATAGAAGTTCAAATTCGATTGGCTATGTTATCCCGTCGTCTTGTTAAGGTCGCCAGTTCAGGGGTGTTACTTCACGCAAATGATTATATTTATAGGGGTGACCACGAAGGCTGGCAATAACTTTTCGAATTTATCGTGCTCTTCCGCGAAATGCTGAACGCCCGCTATGCGCACTTTTAAGGCCATTCGATCCTAGTGTACTCATGTGCTCACACGTGTATACGTATATATATATATATATAAAAATGTCTATAGCCACCTACCGACCCTCTGACTGCGTATATCACGCACGTTACGAACGTGACGCACAATTTGTACCGACATAACCGTGTATCCATGGATGAACGTGGAGACGAACAGAGAGACAGACGGAAGGGTAGGGACACGAACGTTTTTCAAGTTTGCGACAGCATAAAAAAGAAATATCCGTACTCACTTTCCTTTCTTTATTCTCTCATGCCAATCCTGCTATGGCTCTGAAACCGACGATGTTTGGATTCTGTGCGTTGCAAATCGCAGCCTTGACGCCTTGACACTTTTATACACGTATCCAAGCGAACGCATGGGATCCGGGCTACGTACGAGTGAATACGCCAGCGGTGTTCTCAAAGCAAATATTTTTCTTGCTTTACTACTTGGCGGACGACGTCACTCCCTAAAATTATTTCCTGAGGGCAATATGCGAGTATGTCCGTAACTGTGGATTGTGGTGTACGTACTAGGTGCGTCCCAGACGTATTTTTGCCACCGGCGTTTGACAGTTTTGCCCGTACATCGTTCGGAGGGCGACGCGTCGCGGCTATTGTTGGTACTAAAGCTTCGCGGAGTAGTCTGCGAAATTTAAAAGATTAAAGACGAGTGAAATATGGCCGTCGAGACACGGTGGTCTGTTTTATTTTTATGCTTGATTGAAATAGCGATATTACATTTAAGAACAGTAGTGACGAGTGATAATTGTTTAATGGTGAATTCGTTAATTTGCTACTTACTATTTTGTACTTGGCTCGTCTTAATGGCTGTGTTAATATACGTTACGGGTTAATTATCCCGATTAGAAATGGCAGTAGCCGTTTCTTGAGAAGGTTCGCCCAACGGTAGCCAGGTGCGGTAGTCCTGATGTGGCGTAAGGTACGCGACCGCAAATTAATCTTGGCAAAAATGCTCTTCGTAATTCCTTTCGGGTTCTTGACGGAGCTTTAGAGACGCCGACGTGTAGCGAGAAGCTTAATCGAAGTCTTGACCTTTAAGCTGTGAACTTGGCCCGCGGCCGGCATGCGACATTATTTATTTATTTACGCCACATTCAATTACGCGCAAGACCGCAAAAGCGATTGCGCCGTCGGGCGCGAGATTCGCGACGCTATTTGCATGCAAATTTTTGAGGCGCGATACCATGCGGAAGGATCAAACCGTGGCGAATTTCACTCGCGGGAAAGGCTCAACCTTTGGGCAAGCGAAAGGGTTTGCGAATCATTTCATCCCTTTAACCTTTCAACTGTGTAAAGGGGGTTGCTGCGAATTTCACTAGTCCATTACTATCGAAGTTCAGAAATTTCTTTAAAAAGACAAACTGATAATTTTTTTACTTTCTTTTATTTCGCATTAACTTTTTTTTTATAACTTCTAGTCTTTTCGCAATATGTCGATATCATTTCAGCAGTATTATAAGGGATGTGCCCGAGGCATTCACGGTGGTCCTGGGCAAATAAAATTGATAATACGAGAACAAGTAACGATGAGAACCAATGGGGCTGGATTCACCCTTAGAACCACCCGGGGCGCAAGATGCTACCGACAATAATCTCGTTGTAAACATCTCGTAACAACATAATTGCTTGTTCGAAGTCACTCTGCAGGTCTGCAAAAAAAAGCGCCAGGGGTCTTTTTAAATTGGCGACTTTTCGGTCAACAATCGACCCTTCCGGAGGTCCTGGCAACCGCTTGCTTGCTTACTAGCATGTTCACTCGTTCACCCGCCCACCCGCCCCGTACACCACACCATAGACACCCTACGGCTATGCTATAATGGTCACGAGGGGTTGAAAAGAAACCGCCCTCAAATACGTTCCGGATAGAATTTAACTTCCACAAATCTTCAAAGGGACGACGCGCGACGCATAGAAATAACTGGGTTGCGTCGCGCGTCGAAATTTCCCATCCTTAGTACATACAATTTTCCGAGCACTAGGTCTTCCTTTGCGTTTCCCTTTTTTTTTTGCAAACACAAAATCCCTATGCCTCTAAACGGAACGAAATAAATTTGAAAGGGACGTCTTATAAGATAAATGCATTTTTTCTCAAAAGATATCTTATTCGCAAAATCAAAGTAAATAAATGTTTCCAGAAATTCTCAGCCCAACCATTGTCAAGCAACGTAGCTATTCTGTCGTACACGTATTTCCATGCAAATTTTAATTTTCCATTAGTCATACATATTTCAATTCTTTTTTTTTTTTATCAGTTCCTACCAACAAGTCAATAAGACACATCGCATCCTTAATAGCCCAAGAGATTATTCATCCCGGCAATAAGTAACTGTTATAAGAACCCGTCGAATTTGGAAATTTAAATGTCCCCGGAGTATCTACGTAAGCACGATAGTCGAAGTATAGATCCCCTTTCCGTTTTACTTTTAAACTTGCGGCGATATATCAGCGGGCAGCGGTCAGTTCTGCATAGATAGCCCGGCTCCCTATAAAATACGTCCAAGCCATTAATCCCGAATAGAAACAAAATATTCAGCCAGCAGAGAACGAGTAGGCACTATACAGTCGTGGTACCTTAATATGAATATAAAAGCAATTTAGTCTCTATTATTTATTGCGTAGGCAAAACCCGTATCCAAAAACTGGACACGCACCGACCGAATGGTCCATCCATGCACGCACGACCAATGACAGACTGTACATATAAGAGTACAGAGAATATCGTCACCTTGTAACGGCAGCATCCCTTGTCAGCATCCCTGTGCCAGACTATTCTATCTCAAGAAAGAAAAATTCAAGAGTAAAAGAGAGTTGGCAAAGGGATCAGCCCTTAAAAAGAATGGTTAAACACTGAGATCAGGATAAGTCGTCGATCGACCATCAGGTCCATAACCATCCCACCAATTTGGTCTAACGTTCCACAATGATCCTGGTGATTTTACCTATTTTCTTGGTAATTACTACCACGTGGTAATATCCCGCTCGAAGTTAGGGGCTGAAGATAACTAATCCCCGTAACCGTCGACGTTACGTTTTACGTTGATTGCGTCAACCCTTCCCCATAGTCGTTGGACAGGTCGTCACACTTATCTCTGTGGGGGCTTTAGTTTTAGCGGTTGGCAACCATGAGCCAGAGAATACTCACCGAGTGGGCATTCTTGTTAACAACACGGTTAATTCGAATTGCGTCTGCCATCAGGACGCTGATATTGCACTGTCGACAATGACGATTCTGATTAGACGCTCTAATACTTTCACTCTGATTAGAATTTTCGAGTCACTTTAGCAAACCGGGTGACACGCGTCATCTTACTGGGTTTAAGGTTGGTTGACACCAGTCTACTTTGTTTTATATTCGCGCGTCGTTATTACTGCCAATTAATTGTATGGTCAGTTCGTAAGAGTTGTGGCTTTGGGATCGATACTTATTGTTAGGTTAGGTTAGTCTAGCATTGAGCTATTGAGCTATTAGGGTGCCTAAGGGCTCCCAATATATTCTCGTGGTTGCGTATGCATAGACGGACACATGTCTGCCCGAAGGGCTCGCCTGTTTCTGTCACCAGTGTCCAAGTTAATTGCTATTTCCATGCTCGAATAAATTAATAAACTCCTGGCTATCTGGCAGCGACACGTTGCCACGTGAATGACCGGATGAAATTTATTTTACAGCAAAAAATCGTTATGGCCGATATCGGTTACGGTAACTGGCACGGTGACGTCACTCGTACGTGGAGTGTGGATAAAAGTAGAGAAAAGTTTTTTTTTTTTTTTTTTTCGTGAAATCTGCGAAAGAGAAAAGTCAGTTACGAGGGAGGATGCTGAAACGATGACTTTTCTTCGAGCTTCTCGAATCGATCATGCCAGGCATTAATGACGCCTCATTAATTGGCGCGTAATTAATCTGAACGCTACAGGCATCCGTAGAAGTTGTTACAAATGATACCAAGGACACTTTCATTTCGATGCATTAGGGGTAGCTTTTTCTTTTTTTTTTCTCGTAACCGAAGTCGTTAGTTTCCACGCCTGCTTTTATCACGCTTTTACTTATTTACCGGAATTCGTCTCGGTATATTGTTGGGGAGGATTCGCCGACCGAATGCTTCTTTATTTATTTTCATATTTACCGATAGAAACGGAAATATCCACTCGTGGAGATGCTAGTGCCATTCTTGCAATACCTATAGCGTGTGTAGTATATACAGAGGGATACTTCCGGTCTTCTACCAGAGACGCTTCTATTTCCGCTACGCTATGGAGTTTCCGGTGGCAATTCACTCTGAACTTAGAATATATATTTCAGTGAGACTTTGGCCGATGGCAAGTCGAGCAATCCTTTCAAATCCTTTTAAGTCCATTCTTCTAATTTTATGCTCGCTTTCGCAGATGCACGTCTTTTACGAGTGTCTAGAAAGCATTCGTATTTCCCGCCATCGAATCTTCCACGTCGTCACGTACTCGGATCCGTTTATAAATTCCTTCCTAAGTAAATTACTGGAAACAAATAGAAGCGTTTTGGATACAGACGCACGGTACCGGTATATACCGTAAAACTCTAGTGAATGGAGAAATATTTTTTTTTTTTTCTAAAATTATTATACATTGCGTAATCTCCAGAAATACGGCTGGGAATCGAACGTAATCGGAGTGGGGCCTTTCTGGATTTGGAATAAAAAAGAGAAGAATAAATAATGCTGAAACAGGATTTCACTTCTAAATGAAATCGTCATTAAACCTTGGGAGTGTCCGGTTCTATCAGTCGTTCACTAAATTCGGTTAGGATTAAGGCCGTCCATTGGATTCCCAGATTTTTTTTCTGCAGTCCGGTAAATCCTATATCCGATAACGATGATTCGATACACCGTCCGGCCCTCGGCAGATTGGCCAATTGGGTTATCATAATATTTTTCCGATTATGCGCTACGCGGCACCCACTCGAGGATTTCATCTCACGTACTCGTATTACTATACTCCGTGTGTTTATCCGAAGCGTAGAGATCCATGGGAAATTCGCTTGTATCTATATTATTACTTCCTATGGTGTACCTATTTCTGATATACAATCAGAAAGTCAAAAAACAGCTTGGATACGTAAGCCTTGCGAATAGGGGCTATACTATACTGTGTTTACTATAGATGATTTTGATAATGACTTTTTGAAAAGGAGACATCAATGGCTTTAAACATTTTCACACGGGCGTTTTGCATTCTTTAAGGGATGATCGTATTTTGATGAGGGTGAACGCCCGGGGGTTAACTCGTATTTCACATGAGGCTTGTTGTCGGGTGATAGGCATTAAAATAGCGAACAACACATCGATCAAAAACTGACAGATTTTAGATTACTTCCCGTTACACATCTCAGGACTATTTGACTATACGTTTTAGTGGTTGTAGATTCTCCCGTAACCCCGGGGACCGATTCGAATGAAATTTGACTGTCAAAAATCGGACATCTAAGAAAAAATGTTCCTTCAAAATCGTAAAATGAAAAATGTGTTGCAAGTAAAAAATTAATTATTAAAAAAATTAGGGTTTTACGATTTTTTTAAATTCTAATCGTACCCCCATTTCGCATTCGCCTCATTCCGGATGGCAGGACATAGATGCGAGAGACAATATTGGGGCTCCGGTTGGCACGCCATTATCATGCGTGACCATTGTCATGGGCAGAGTTACGTCCTTTGAGAAGAAACGATATGAGCATATTTGAACTCTCACGCATTTCCCGCGCCCATCGACACGTCCAGGCATTCGTGCCAGGAGGTGTTTGAATTTAATCAACTCGTTCATGCGCGAGGTGGACCCTCCGGTTGCGTGAAATTCTGGACTCAAAGGCCGATCAACATCAAATACCATTATCCCAGGATTGCATTAACCGTTGCGCAGTAGTACTTGAAGTTAAAATAAAAATAAGACGAACGAATCCAAGCGATTTATGGAGATTTAAACGAGGCGTGAAGAGTTGAGGGATCAAGTTCAATGATATTTAATGATGCCGTATTACAGAATACGTTTTACAGTTGATGAAAAAATTCAGCATCAGAAAATCCGTAGATTAGTATATACCGCAACGTATTTTCTCATCTTGGCATCGATAACGAAAATTCGAGAACTAACCTAGGACACCTTCGGCCGGTCCATCCTTCGTCCATGCATCCACAAGTAAGCATGTAAATTCGAAATCGCACCACTAATTAATAAATTGGGATTACTCACCGGGGCGGGTTCAGCTGATCTACGAAGGCCAAGAACTGCATCAAGGAGACACTCAAAGGGGCACTACACTATAGTACAGCACTGCACTTCCGAAAGACACGCAGAAAATCGGTAGGATTTTACGGTATTTTACGAGAGCAACGCGAGAACTTCCTATACCGCACAGGAAACACGGCTAAAAAAATTGGCAACAGACAGCGCGGGAGCGCGAACCATCACGAGGCACCTTGATCGGTGTCCCAAGACAGACTGCTTTAAAGCAGTCAATTGAGAATAATCAAATTGGAGAACTAATCATTCCGATTGGTCGAGATCCTTATAGCCAATAACTATTATCCTTTCCCTCGAGTCGTCCCTTTAAACTAAATCGAGAGCGTTTCTTAGCGAATCGGTACGTAACAGATCGGAGATCCTCCAGGACCGCTTTCCCAGGACATTGCGCAAAAACTGGGCACCATATCCTCAACTCGGGTCAGGGGATTCCTTACCTGCCCTTAACCGTATCAAAAACCTTATCTCCACCAGCTCTACAGCCCTTTGTCACTCTCCAGCGGGGCGCCGGTATCTCACCCGGACCTCTGCCGGCCCGTGTAGACGTCTCCGTCGGGTCCTCTCCTCTGCCGGGAAACTCGGTACGTCGAGACTGTCTCTCCACAACAGATTCGAGCACCTCGACCTCAACTCAACAATTAAAAATATTTTAAGAGCATCGACGTAACTGCGAATCAACCCGAGATCGCAGCTCCTGATCAGGGTGGCGACTCGAAGGGAACCAGAAAGCGCGGACGTCATCTGAGTCGGTAGCCGGAGTCGCCTTGTAAATTTGAGTCGAAATGTTGAGAGCAGAGAAAATATCATGTAGAAGCAAACGACTAGTATAATTAATACAGAGATCCATCTCGAGAGGATCCTTCCTGGTATCGTTAATTTTTCATTGCCAGTATACATACCCCGCAGAAGGACATCCACCCTTAGCACGGGTACTACCCGAATTAAAACTCTCCCCTAAGGAAGTATCGCGAGCGGTGACAGATAAGCTTTTTCTATCTTTGGTCCATTGTCGGAGGCTGCAACGGAAACATTGACTGATCGCCGAGACACCCTTAGAATATATAATTACGGACCCCTCAGAAGTCTCGGGGCTACTGCCGTGGCTTGGTATCACACCCTACTAATAGGGGATGACTGTGGTGTGACGTCACCAAAAGGAAGAGAACCCGCGTGATTGATTGGTCCATTGAAATGCTTATGAGAGTCCCACCAAGTCATTCTGAACTTCGTCTCTCTGATTGTTACCGATCCACTCTGGTTCGACCGATTGAACGGTTGCTCGATCTGTCTTTTGATTGTCATGCGCTACGATAAATAAATTATATTTCTAGTATATAGTTGGATATAATACGTGTGGTACATAGGGTTCCAAAATATCATAATGAAAGCTGCATTAATTTCTACTGTCAGCTAATACCGCTATGTATTACTTGATGAATTTATGATTAAAACAGGACTATGCACTGCGTGGACATTGACAGTAAAATTAGTGTCTCTGGACACACGATGCACTTAGCGATGCAATTACACTGCTAGCGCGGAGTGTACCTGCATGCTAGGGGTCGCTTCTGGAGATTTGCAATTATTCATTGGGATCGATAGCGCGGACAGTTTTTAACTCTAGGTTTGAGTAATGAATCCACATTCTGAAATCGAACGAGCGTGGATATACGTATCACATATATAAATGCACGCTACCGCGTGAGTACCGTTCGCGAGTGCATGGAATTTCGGTTTGAATGCATATTGACGCGATACGCTTTCACAAAATGAAATCAATATTCCATAGGCCGTTGAATTGACATGAAATATTTCCTGATATTAGTGCTTATTAGTCCGTTCCCATATAGACAGGATATAAATCCGAATTGCAAAAAAAAACCAATGGGAGATTTATATCGAATCTGTGGTTTTACACAAAAAAATTTATCCAATGATCCCCTTTGCATTTTCTGGATTATACGTTGGTCTACGTTATATATGGTATTTCGTGATTTTCTTACTTCAGATTATTTAGATGGTTCAAGGGACAACAATATGGCGGATACGCGATGCTACATTAGTACACAGTAGAACGTTTCAATCTCTTTGACCAATTTGCCACCCCACGTCTTTCGGCAGCCTCCTGGACAAACGAAAGTCGACGCCGACGGAGCAGCGTCCGCTGTATCTTCCGCCCTTGGATAATACAGCCGGTAATCTATCTAATCCTTCAAGCAACTCGAGCGGAAAAAGTTTTTCTCGAGACTCAGAGGTCCATTGGCTGTAAACGGCGTGAAGTTTCTCCGTGAAATTGGGTCGGTCTGTACGGGGGAGAGAGAGAGAGAGAGAGAGGAAGACATAGAATGGACATATATAACAGAGAAATGAGAAGACGAAGAGAGGGGGAAAAAAAATGTGAAAACGTCGAACGGAACAAACATTTTTTTCAAGGGAACGAGACCGTCTAAAAAATGCAGTGGACATTAGGCGATTCAAGGGAAGCTGAGGGAAAGGCTGACCGCGCAACCGTGAATGATCGAGAGCCAATCATGATCGTCACGCAATGATCATTAGATGGGTATACACAGTGTTGATCAATATATTCGAAAATTTGGTTACCTTTAAGGGTATCACTTTTTTTTTGGAAACGGATCAGTATTATTTACTCGGCTAATCTCGTATGACGGATGGGTCTTCTATGGGGTCTCTCTTGCACCATGGGGGTTGGTTGATACAAATTTACTTAGAGGGGTGATTTCCTCGTAGTTTTCCGTCCTATGGGGGATGTTCACGGTCATTTGTCCTTACCTTATCGTACCCCCGGGACTGAGTGACCAGCAGGCACGCTCCTAAGATGTCTACCAAAGCTATCTACCAGAAGGAATGGTTTTTTTACTTTTTTTTCCTTAGTTATTCCGGTTTCTCTTTTTTTTTTGCCAGGAAAACTCAAGATCCCACGGAGACTTTGACATCTAGCCTGACGAGGGAAACACTGCACAGATACACGTATATACCAGTTGCTTGAAATGCACAGTGTCCAAGGGATATTTTTTTTCCATCCCCTGCGTCACCGGTACCGACTCCAAAAATTGGAAACTGAGTTCTCCAATGTCTGAACGACCTTCCAGTTCTCTCCTTGCAACGGACTTACGACCAGGCTTGAGTTTCTCTATAGGCGGAATAGGACCTTGCGGTAAATAGGTGTTAATGCAGGGCATCTTGAACGAGGCACAAGGGTTCTCCAGCTGGCCTGGGGTGTCCTGTGACGAGGTTGTAAAGGACGACCATCAGGGCGGACAATGTATTAAGTACCTCGAACAGAGGGATACTATTCACAAGGGATTACCTTAAACGCACAAGCAGGTCCTATTGTCTAAACTGATGACCCAATCTAACCTCCTCGTTTCGCCTTTGGATAGTAACTGAATTCAGTGAACTACGACCATCTTGACCGATTGGATATCCAACGTGTTTTGTATGACTACGTCAACATGGGCGAATACCAATTTACATCGCGTTAGATTTCTATGATTCCCTAATAGGCATACTCTAATGACGTAACGACGTTCGTAGGTATTGTGTACATAATGCGTTCGCATTACAGCAGGACCTTTCGATTAAGTTAGAATTTGGAAGTACGTTATCTATTGTCTGTCTGTGTTTCTAATGCAATTGTTTATCCTGGCCAAATAATCATCCATCCAACCCTCGACACGATTGAACGCCCATCGACTATACTTTCTGCAAACACTGTGTGTCCAGGCCTATTTCGATTCTTTTATCTATGGCCGGCACCCCACTTCCTGTCCGGTCCCCTGGTACCCCTCCGCAGCAAATGAAATCTAATCAAACATTTATGCTAAATCACGAAACAATCCGAACGCAATCAGCAAATAAAAGCACCCTTTCGTCGCCCTTAAACCCGCCGCTGGTCATTTGACTCTCCTATTTACTCCGCTTGGACATTCGCGGACAAAAAGTTGATGGACATTCCAAGCGTCGGACAAAAGGCCGGATTGAGAGTATGTAAATTCTTGGGGGGGGGGGGGGCGAAGGGCTTTAGGGCGCATTTGCATGGGCCGGGCATTTGCGGTACTACCGTCTCCCACTAGTCCAGGTTGTTGATTGCCCTCGTTTATTAAGATTAACTTTTCTCCGAATAACCCACGTCGAACTACTCTCTAACCTGCCTAAATGGCACTATTGCAGAATCTACTAGGGATTTTCGCACTGATACCCAGAAACTCGGTCTTACGCTACACTCAACCCCCGTTTCTGTAATTACACGGGAGTCCCCTAATTCTCTGGCGAAAGGCTCATAAAGTGGCCTCCGTGTTAACGAGGGCGACTACGTGGCGGGATGTTTAAACGAATTTCAAAACGAAATTATTTCTATGACTGTACTCGTATTTGGCGAACTTCATTGGATGTTGCGCTGTTTTGCAAAGATCCACAGGCGCTCTGTATGCTTATGCATACGTGTCGCGAATCGTAGGAATAAGCCTGCGAAATAATCTCCTAGGATGAGGCGCGGTTAGATTCAACCCTCGTAATCTGGAAGTCACCCTGTTATATAATACAACGCTTGATTACATCGGGCCGCCTCGTACCGCCCCCGTGAAATAAAGTCCGTGTCATTTATCAAACCCGTGTAACTCCTCCCCTCCCCATACGAGACCAATAGAGAAGCGTTTCTCACGTGCGAATTTGCAACCCATCGCGAAATTCGTATTCGCTGGTATCGATCCTCCGAAGACTGACAACGTATAGGGTGTTAGATTGGCGATCTTGAGAGTGAGGGAAAAAAGATATACAATTTGCAAATATGAAAAATGACGGCAAATACGAAAGAATGCTTGTCGAATAACATCTTTGACTTTTCAAAAAAAAAAAAATGGCAACTCACGCAATGAACGTAAATGGCTTGTAAAACGTGAATTTTGACCATATAAAAGTTACTGCTAACTGGCTATGGAAACAGCGAAATCTATAAACTCATAGGCGAGCTTCATTTGTATTCATAAGTTGCACAACAATGAATTCTCTTTTGAACTGGATCCGAGTGTCTCTTTGATTAAAGATAAATTTACTTCCTAGTACATATGTGGTTACGATCAAAGCGAAAATAAATTCGCTTGTTAAAGCTCCAAGAAGCATGAAAGCTGTGAGAAGGAAAAAAAAGAAAGATAAAGAAAAACAGAGCTATCTCTTCTTCGCCGTTTTGCTCTCGCGACACTTGGATGCGTTCCCGTAGAATTTTTTGTTTCCGGTACAGAGGGAAGCGAGCGAGAGGGAATGAAAAGAAAAAGAAAAAAAAAATGAAAAAAAACCAAAAGCGAAGGCTGACGCGTTCTATGTGCGGTGAATACGTCCGTATGAAAGTTTCAAGTTCGAAGGCATGTTTTTACCATGGAACATGTAAGCGCACGAACCGTAACGCGAGGCAATACATCCGAATGCGTTTTAGCATGGATCAAATGCATTACGCGTTCCGCAAGCGAAGACCGCAGCATACACGAGGCTTATAGCTGCATGCGGAAAGGATTACACGAGAGGGAGAAAGTATTGGCCTCGATGCTGTGAGAATACTTAAACGTCGAGCGACAGTAAATTCTAACGTAGGTATACGTACGGGTTTAAACTGTCATTACCTGTCGATCAAAGAAAGACGAGCTCGATCAATGATCGTAGTTACCCCCATACGTCAGATTTACATGGAACAATAGACTCGGCCTGTCATCGGATCAAAACCTAATAACGAAATACCCGACGACCCGCCGTATTTTGGCCCTTGGCGAATTTATCCATCCCCGGAAGAGTAGCAGGCACTCCTCGCAGTATGCAAATAATGCCGGATGTAATTTCGCCTGCAGTGCATGGCGGATCATGCTGCACTTTATCTATCAGCTTACCTACCGCCTTTTGGAACGAACACGGTAGAGAGAAGTGGATGTGCAAATAAGACACTGTATCGTCAAAGGCTATACAAGAAACTGGAATTCGTTCGCCGTAACTTCAAAAGGCATCATTACCCAGTGAGAGTTGGGAAAAAAAATAAGAAGCAAAAGAAACAGTAACATTAAGTACACTGGTAATAGAAAGATTCCGACAATCCTCATAAAAATCTTTGAACTCTCAAGAAGAAACCCAAAGCGACCGAAGGATCCTCGGTGCTAAAATCTAGGGCGTAAACAGTTGACCGCGACATAAAATGCAAGGGAACTATTGAATCGTCCTTTCTCTTCCGCGAGAAGCATAAATCACGCTCGGCTTTGTATTTATATTCATAGGCGCGTTGAGGAAGATTGAAGAGCCGCCGGGACCCGCTGGGAGATGCTCGTAAAATCCTTAGATTGTAAAATATTGTTGCCAGCGAGGACCAACTGGCTAAACCGGCAACGGTAAGTCGATCCCGCGTATTCATTGTGGATACCAGTAGGATATACAGCGAAGAATGTCCTTCGGCGATTTACAATAGGTTCGCGAGTGCGAAACGTTGTCGTGGATCCTGTCTGGGTAACCGCAAGACTCGCGGATGAACGTTGCCGCTTTATTGCGAACGCGACTAAGGCTATACCCTATAAATCTCTTAAAGTTATACGAGCAAGTGGCAACGCTAAACTGTAGAAAGTTTTATCCGCCATGATGGATCCTATTATCTTCTTCCGTGGCATACGTGTAGACTTAAGGATCAATCGACGACCGTTTGATCCTCCTCCTCGATAATATATACAACCAGGATGCTTTGACGAGTTTCTAAGAATTTCCAGGAATTTTCATTCGACAGTACATCACGCAAGTACCGTATGTGGTTCAGGGTATGTAACTTGTATCGCGTGTGGCATGTATGTTGCGCCAGGCTATACTACGGTAGGAGGACATCGGCACGTGCTACCGGAGCATAGGGTCGAGTTCGATCCTCCCTTCGGTATCCTCCTCGCGACGCCACTTGGGTGAGAGGGTTGACATTGACAGATGACCACTGTCCACCCCTAATACATACGCACAATCTAGTCATAGTGTTCCTAAAGGACCGGCTTATAGTATGCTCTAGGTAGATATCTATATAGTATATATATGTATAGATCTCTATATATTACATATGGATATACTATGTATGGTACATAACGGTTTAAACCATGTATGACTATAGTGTCTGCACGTATGTAATTCGGCATTGCAACCGTCCGCCTATACACTAGAAAATGTCACGTATCTTTCCTCGTGTGACATAGGTCGCACCATTCATCGCTCTTGACATTTCGCAGGGGACGATAGGGCACGAAATGTTAGCATTTTTATGAAATTCGATGGTTTCCATTGCTTGTTGGAGTATTGGCTTCGTGTAATTTTAACCTTTTGTAAGGGGTTTATACAATACGGATTTTGATAAATACTTAAATGGGTATAGGAGTTACCCTTGAAAAAAAAATTGTTAAACGTCAAGCGTACTTGGTACAAGTATATAATGTAGATCGTATAAGGGTGTATAACGTGGATCTATATATATATATATATATATATATATATATATATATATATATAGTCAGGCGTTATATCTACAGATTGAGGGTTGGCCTTGTCATTGAGGGTGGTTCAGCGCGAAAGCGGTACACTATATTCTTCCGAGCTAATCAATCAAATCTGGAAAGATGCGAAAGTCCTCCCTGATATCTCTGGCAGATCCGAATTTAGCTTCTTCTAACTTCTAAGTCCCCTACCGCGCTAGTCTGCAAAACTATAGCGTCGGGACGCCGGAGAGAGTGATACGCGAGAGGCATTCCTGCCAGTGTGGCACTCAAGCGACCCTTAACTAATTACTGGGGGATGACTGGCATCTTCTCTCACTTATCTCTATACCCTCCCTTTCAATCGAATTACTTTTTCGACGTATTCACTGCGCGACGTCCCAATTTTTTGGCTAATTGACTATCGCGGCTTTGGCCCACGATTCTTCTCTATTCCTCTGATGAACTAGACATTTGTCTTGTCACCCTCTGCCAGAACCAATTTGCGCAACCTTTTTTTTTTTCGATCACTTGTGAAGATCCTTTGAAACGTCCTGTACACGTAGCCATCACGTATAAAATGTATGCTTCGTCCTCCTGGTAGTGATGCCGTGCCTGTTTTAAAGACCCAATATTATTCGTCACGTTATAAAACTTTTGAAAAGTATACCCGACATGTATACAAGTATACTTACTGTCTGTTGAGCACTATCGCCTTCTTGAGAACCACGCCCTTATACACGTAGGACTTTCAATTTGACGTTTTACGATTGTTGATAATAAGGGAAGGGCGGGACCAGGTGGTACGTTCGCATCCAGGTCGTACACGACAAGGGCTCAACTGACGATTCCGAGGAGAGCAACGTCGAAGGGCCTTTTGTAAACAGCCCTAATGCCTGGTTACGACTTCAATGCTTCGCCATGGACGGCATTGCGGGTTTTCTTTATGATATTGCTGGATTAGACTGAAATATTTCACACTTGGAAATATCTTGCGTGCATTACGTTTTATGATGGATACCAACGCCACTTGGAGACCACCCTGTTTTCAGTAGCTCTTGTCAGGAATAAAATCGGCACCCCCTGTAATCATATTTTATCCAATTAAATTCTTAAATTACTATAATCAAAATTGTCTTTGTCGCACTATATATTTTGTGTATTTTGTCGAGCTTGAAAATTTCACAACGTGAAGTCACACGTGTACATATCTCGGGAGGGTGGGGAAGAGTGGGGGGAGGCGTGTTGTCTAGCAAGAAAAATGAAAGGTGTCAGAACGATAGGAAGCCTCAAGCTCACCCCTTGATATCCAAGTACGAATTCGTTTCGATTCCCAACGGAAAGGAAGAGTCGGTAACTGATAGTGATATGAATAATTGCGTTGACAATGGGACGAAATATATATACGGTGGCGCATTATCTGCCTGCTGTGAGTTATAACGAACTTAGCCAACCCTGGCAAGGTTACCGCGTTAAGGGTAGATTTTATCACACGATGAAACTGTGAAATGACTGATCGCCACAGGGTCATTGGGTTAGAGCTCGAAGTTAGATTGCATGGAAAATCATGCCCGCGGTAGGTCGATAGGTAGAAGTAAGGAAACGCGAAAAAAGGTGTATCACGGGAAAACCAATCAGTTTGTAAGTCATCGATTTGATACGGTCAGCACTGTTTCTGATCGTTTCGGTATAAAATCACTTGTTTGCGCATCGATGAACTCCGAATCGATCCTTCGATTTACTAAGTAATCGGACATTTCGTCACTTCCTCTTAAGATCATCGGATTTAATTTGGATAATCATTCCCACGGGTTTTTTTCAAAATTTTTGACACGCTCACCTGCAGCCACTAAGGAGCAATGCTTTTTTTTTTATTGTGAATGAAAATATCAATGACGCCATGTTCGTGATTATTTTTTTTTGGCTTTGTTCGTGGGAATGCAATATTATTATTATTTTCGTTTATTCTCGAATTTCTAAACGTCACTCACCCCCTGTATTACAATGTATTGATGCGCAGACGAGCGCTGTCCCTTGCTACTCGCTACGAATTTCTCGAGGAATATTTTTTGGGGGGTTTGAAAAATGCCGCATCCAATTTCCCTGATGATGTCCCCCAGGGACATTCCCCTATTCTCGTTCGATACGTTTTTCTCTGTTTGCGTGTGGGTAATACGTGGATACTCTTTCAACCCCTCTGCAACGGCAACAGCAGTACCACCGGTGGCAGCCTGCCGAAGACAAATAGTGTAGCAGATAACTCGGCACTCATTACCAAAACCTGAGAGTGATTGACGTGTCTCTTTGGTTTCCGTAAATTTAGAAAATTAACACGTTCTAAACTGGAAAAAGTCTTTCAGACCATTTTTCCAACCCTTTGACTGACATCCTGATTATTTCCAAAAGCACGCTCGTCTTCCTCCACCAGACAGAAACGTGGTTTAAAAATGTTCTAAAAAGAAAAAAAAATAACCATTAACATAAGTTACAGTACGAAACGTATACCTAGTCCACAGTGATCATCCTAGCGATTATCATCCCCTGTTAAGCACCTCTCCCAAAAACAGCGGCAACTATGCGTCTTCTAACGTCTTAAGCAAACGGTGAAACTTCAGTGACGGAACAGTGAATTTCATGAGAAACTTAACAAGACGTCACAGGACTTCCGGTGTCCCGGGCATGTTCCTGCTGTGAGGTCCGTTCGAGGATATGCGTGACATTAAACTCGGCCGCGAAACTTAGCATAGAAATTCTTGGTCGAACAATGAGGTGACAAATATCTTCGTCCATTGCAGATCCAAACAGCGGGAGCCACGTTGACTTAAGCCGGACATCAGTTATACGCACAGGGGGATGAAAGCTGTCCCGGCTCAGTGACCAGGGCTCGTGTTTCCTAGGGTGGATTACTGTTTAAGGAAACTATTAAGTACCGGTTTACTACCCCTTGGCTATGTAAAAATTAGATTGCACTTCGGATCACTTCGCTCACTGGCTATCTCTATCGTTCACATGGAAACACGTTCTCATTTACATATCCAGGATCACACATAGGTAGAGTACTAAAAGAGTAAAGACGACCTCACGGAATCCGATGAATCGCTTAACGACGCTCATAAATAGCAATATCTGTCGGTTATCGAACGAGACGCCAGTCTCGTAACGAGCCATCAGCGAACTCTGCCAGATGGGGCTCGATAATCCCAAAAGGGTTAGGCATCCAGCCTGGGGATGATTTGCGAAAATGCATACCTACTCTGCATTTTGGGTAAACTGAAAATCACTCATGGCTCTTCCGTTGTAAAATTTGATATCCGTTTCACTGGGTTTCCATTGGCTTGATACGGCCTTGACGTATCCCACTTCCCTTGTCTATCATCTTGTACGCCACTTCCGCCCTCGTAACGATTCACGGAAGACGTTGGATTCTCAACGTCGAACCTTAAGCCGACACGATGTTAATTAGAATGGCGTCTCGGAGCGCACTTAGCCCCAAGAGACTTTGTGACTTGACTTGATTTCGAGGTTTTAGGATGGCTTTGAATTAGGGGTGGCTTCGTGAGCAACCCTGGCAAATCCCGTAGGAAGTTAGCACGGATTACCACGGGCATCCATCACCCGTTTCTTTCGAGTTGGGCGCGGGGTGTAAAGTGGAGGATTCCAAACGTAGAGGGTGGATGTGTATTGTCCGTGAGTGTTCGGTGGGATTAGGGGTTGATTTTAAGGATCTCCCCAAGCAGCAAAACAACCACGAATTCTCATAAGAAATCCATAAACCTTGTAATTCTTCGAATCTTGAGCCAATCGTTCGCGCGAATACGTGTTCATTGAGCGTTGGAGGGTTAAAAGTGTGTAGGGATTTTCAAAATTTGTTTATAAAAAAAAAGTGTTATTAAAAAGTACTTGACGATTACGGGGGCGTGATTTCAGAATAATATCTCATAATTAAAGCGAAGCCCGTGGCGGACGAAGTATCAGTCAGACTTAACGGAACGATCCGTCAACCCTGTAGATGGGGTTGGAAAATCTCAACCCTTTTTGGGCGTACACGTGACCTGACAGCCCGGTGATGTTGGTAACCGGCACGTGACCCCCAGCTTGTGTTTTAGCTACGCGTGTCAAATCCCAAAACGGATCTGGTCCCCGCTTCCATCTCCTATAAGTTTTCCCGGCTCTCTCTGACGTATCCTTATTTTTTTGTCTTTCACTTTTTTTTTCCCTACCATCATCTTCCACGGATCGATGACGTCACAGCGGTGGCTGCCGGTCTTGAATTAATCCAACGCACTCCTTTCGTATGTAAATCTTTGAAAAGATAATCCACGTCTCCATTAAAGTCGACCGCTGGACAATGCGACCTGAAACTTTACGAGCAATCCCAAGGTACAGCGACGTGCACGCCACTAATTCTCATTCTCTTAGTTTCTTTATTTTTTTTCTTCATTCCGGAGGTGACGTCACGACGTCCAGGCCAGTCGTGCCAGGAGAATCGCGGAAGACGCGCACACGTTAATGGCCTCGTAAAAGTTAACGACAATGTCCTCTTACGGTTTTCTACCGTGACTCTCGTATAGGTAGTACAAACCGGTGGAAACTACCCCTTAAGAATGACTGGCAAGGGTGTGGAATTTATTTAGACTCCACGTAGCTGCTATAAGAAAGTTCTAAAGCACTTTCTCTTTATTCGATAGCCACGTTCCTCTCGATTGCTCTGTACAGCCCATGCCTGTGTTCCTATGGGCATAAAGGTTATGGTTATGTTGGTACCGTTGGCTAATTGGAAAAGGCGGGAGAATTGTAAAGGATTTGAATTTAGCGTTCGACAGTCTGATAATTGGAAGTACGCTTAGCATATTTCCTGTTCTAATCACAGACACCAGTCAGTGAGTGAGGGGTGCTTTAAAATCTCTAGCACGGCTCATCCGTACCGGCTCCTCCGGTTCCCGTCTCGCGCTCCGCGCCCTTGTTGTAGCGAGATAGAGCTTAGGGTGAGACCAATCTGCTTACAACCCCCTTAGCCTGAATAATTAACCGGGGGTGCACGCGACTTTTTGCCCGTGTCATTTATTACGAAACCACCTTGTTCGTTAACTTCGGAATTTGAATTTGAATAGCCCGCGCAAACTGCAGCAAACGTCGAACAGGTACCCGAGCATTCTTTTGATTGATCGTTTCTGCCTTTTTCATAGGCTTGAGTAAACACGTGGAAGGTGCAAGGGATGCACCTTTAACCTATTCTCATTTCTATTCCTCTTTTTTTTCTCTCGATCTTTTATACGGGAAAATCCACCCCTCGTACCCTTTCTTTGGTTTTCGTTCGTCTAGCCAAGAACATTTGCAGTGAATTTTCGTTACGGGTACCAAGGGTGTTAATTCTACGTCATTAGTCACACGTCAAAAGCCTCCCCGTACATGGGAATCCATCGAAAAATTTATTAGCATACGATGGATTCTCATAAAACTGTATTTGCATACAGGCCGCTTCATTTGCCTAAGCCACAGATTCGAACCGTTGAATTCGTCAGGCTGATTTCAACCACTGAGGGATTAATGGCGATTTTGAATATTTAATTAATGGTGCCGCGTATTTAAGGCCACTGCCGCTTTTCCGCCTATCGGATAATTCCATTTGGGAGCGATACAACTTTTTTGCGCCTTTTTTAACATCGAAATTGCGAATTTATGTCCATTTCGTTTTACGCCTCGGAGAATCTCGAAGGGCACTTCAATCATTACGTTTCTTCGAAGTGTTAATGCTATATGTATATATATGGTGTCATTAAAATATTACATTTAATCACAGGGGCCGTTGTCACATTTATTAATATCCCTGAAGCTCAGATCCACTCACGGGTGGCTAGCTGCCTGCATTGCAATTATTATCAATAGGAATTCATTTAATCTTTCGTATATTAATTAATAACGTGCGACCTTAGAGATAAAATCTACCGCCCTTAACGAGGGGTGAACAACGAGCTTCCTATAATCGTTAGGTGTCGTACTGGTAACCCAAGTAACCCTTAAGCGAGCTATAAAAAATATCGAGTAACGTTCGAACCGAGTAAGAAATTTATAGAAAAAATTTTTATCAATATACGTACGTAACTTTTGTCATTGACGTTCGTTAAATAAAATTAACTTACGCTCCTGACGATCTCAAGCCATTTGCGCTTTGGTGGCGACGCTCACGGTAACTGAATAAGTACAATCATTTTTCGACCATATACTTGTATAAACCCCAGGGGCAGAAGGGTTAGGGAAGATCATTATCAGAGGCTTAACCACGCGAGAATTTTTAATCAGAGGGTGCGCACCCTCCGGGTAATACCGTCGGTACAGATAAACGGACAACAATTGTCAGCCTAGCTGTGTCTCATTTAACAATTTATTGCTTAAAATAAGCGACAATACTTTTACATGTATCGAGCGAAGTAGGTGCTACCCCATGGGATTATATTCTCTATAGCATGGTCATCGAAACCATTTGGTGTCGTTGGAAGTCTTAAAACCAGGTTGCACGACTTTATATAATTTTCTAATATTGCTTCCAGATATTCGTAATATTTTCATGGGTGATAAACAAAAAATGTTCATTTCATTTTCAAATTCTCCATGGGACTGCATTCTGATAAAAAACGGTCCTGCCAAGACCATTAGGTACCAAGGTCCTTCGACTCCAACCGGCCGTCCATTCATCGCTGACCCTGGAAAGCACTAAACCAAACGAACCATTGCACGGGGTAGATTTTCGGGTGCTGATTAGCATCATCTTAGACTCGTATATACCTAGGACCTAAGTGTACCGTTCCCCTTGGCATTCATATGCAAAACTGACCAGATAGTGACCGCTGTATTTGCATAACGTTAGATCGAGCGTGATTTCATTTGGCCGAGGGTTCGAATTCACTGGTTGCGAATTTACAGAAGCCCTTGAGCAACCTCGTAAGGTTTGTCCTGAAGGTGATTTCCAAGGACCTCAATAGGGAAGAGAAGATTGCACGATTCCATATATCCTGTCCAGTTGAACCTGAATGAAATTATCCACCTTTAATAAATATATACAAAAGAGATTTTCAAACGTTCTATTACAATATATAAGTAATCCAGCACGTAACAGGACTTTGCGCTATTTTAGCCGATTTCAAAGGCAGCACCTACCGAACCCGAAGTAATCCCTCAAACGATTTTGCCCTTTCGCGGGAAGGAATCAATACCTGTCCCACATGCGTAGATATATATATATATATATATATATGTGTCCATATGTAATGTGCAAGCATGAAGGTGCATATATGCGTGCCAAAATGTAGGGCTAATACGCTTATTCGCTTAGGTCGAATCGCAGAGCCGTGAAACACGGTATTAGTGGATATCAGGATCCTTGATGGTAACAAATGATAGGTCCCACTAATGGTTTGGGACGTTTGACGTCGTATAGAATCGTGACACGGTCTCTGTGTCTCAACGTGTGTCCTTTGATTGATTGTTTTTCTCACTTAGCCACCGTGAAGGCTTTTACGATTGTGAGTCTTAATTACAGGCTTAATTATCCTTTTGCATTTAATGGATCTCGGATTCGTACAGAGGAGCGTTACTACCACGAGATGGGATTTTGAATTTAAAGTCCTATTCCCTTAGGAACGAAACCGCTGCTTAGTATTATGTTGCTTTGTATATATATATATATATATATATATATATATATATATTCTACCTATATATATCGTATATATCTATATAAACGGCTATATAGACTATATATATTCTGTACAGGATACGGGTTACTAAGGCCCCCATAATGACCACTGCAATCCTGCCCCACACAATCCCATAATTAAATCCGTTAATCAAGGCTTACGGTTCGGACTGACCCTATCAACTTGGTTTATTGTGATCTGCGTAAGCTATGCTAAATTAAGATGGACCGATGCTTCTGGATCTCTGTTTTGAGCTACTTTCGAGATTGATCTCGTCTGGTCGCGTTTAAAGATTTAAAAAATCTTACTGAAACGAAATAAGCACGATGATTTATTTTCTCCCGGTACTTCAGTGACGTTTCTTCGTCTTTCTTCTCGTTCCTCGTACTCTTTTCTTTTCTTCCCGACGTTCTCTCCTGTCGACATTTCGACTTTGAAATGACAAGTCGAGTAGCAGTCAGCACGGAATACGGAACGTGGCTCGAGTGTAATTGGCACTGGAGTGTACTCATCTTGGTTCATTAGAGAAAATATCATCCCCATTGTCGAGGGCTTACATAGCCCCGACTCTGTAGGGACAGAATTATTTTTGTTTCGAGTGGATACGGTCACTCAATGGAGATTCCCCTTCTGGCACGCATTGTGAAACGTGGAAACGTGGAAAAGCTTGTGACAGTCTAATCTTCTCAAGTACAGAAGAGAATGGAGCTTGATGAGAGTAAAGCTCAAGAGGAATTGACCCGAACTTGTCTCCTGGCCTCGAACTGCCTGATGTTACCCATTTCTTTCACTCTATCGAAGTTGGGCTTGTTCGGATGACCACAGTATAAAACGTATTTACCTAAAGCTCATATGAATTAATAGATTATTAATATATTGACAAATTCAACCAGAGTTCCAACAAAGCTATAGATATATTAATTGGTAGCTATTACTTTCTTAAATTACGTGACCCACGGGATAATATTAGTATTTTATTTATAAAAGCTTAAGGCATCGCACAGCAACGATACGATAACTCAACACGCATAATCTCTAGGCGTTGAAACGAAAGAGCGTCTAATATCTCACGTGGGTCCTTTCTCACAAAAGAATTCACTTCGAAATGGGTTAACGTCTTGCCGGCTACGCCATAGAAGATCTCGAGTAGTGCCGCTATATAATGCGTGTATGCAGTCGCACTGTAAACGGAACGCAACTTTAATGACCACCATATTTTACCAACACTGGATTAACCGCAAAACGTTTTCGGGTGGCAGCAACAGTCTTCTCAATTTTTAACAGTGTGAAAGAGAGAAAGTAAGATAGAGAGATCGACGCGAGCAGACTGTCCCGTAGGAATGAGCATACGAGAGGCACGTGGGTAGAGCCTATGAAGAGAAGAAGGAAGAAAGACGAAGAAAGGAGATCCGATTTGAAGAGAAATAAAGTAAAAGAATGAGAGCGAGAGAGAGATTCCACGTGTACTCCCCGAGAGAGTCTCTGCGAGCTCTCGAGATGGAAAGGAGAAATATACGGGCCCGCTTTGTGCACGAGTGGAGTGTGCACGTAGAAGAGGTTCTTCAAAAGACGAGTGCTTACTTCTGCATACCTGCATACTTCAAGTTCGCAAAAGCACCTGTTGAAACTGCACGTTTTTCAAAGTCGCCATTCGCCGTTACGTTACATGTTACGGCATACGTCTCTCCGCATTCATCAGAATCTTCGATGGATTCCATCCACTTCAGTGCCTTCAGCTCTGCCGTTCGTGAGTCACCTGAACGAATTGTCAGAGTGCGCTGTGAAAAAGAGAAAAGAAGCGAGATAGGATAAATAAAAGAAAGCCAGACAGATCATATATCTAGCGTGATATGTAATAATGCGGTTCCTAACCTCAATGATAAATATCATTTACATGTCTGGCATGAGAAATCTTTTGACGAATCTCCCTTGTAAAACAAGCGATGAGCAATTGCGTCTAGCACCTCGTACGTCGCCATACGTATGATCTGCGCGCATGATATGTTTACACCAAGTTCCAGATGAGGGTGGTTAGGTCAGAGCACGGTCGAATGGCTGTTTAAAAAGCACAGGCCTCTACGAGCAAAACACTGATTATTTATAATCGCATGGAGGCACCTGCTGAACCGCGTTCCCATGCGACTTGAAATAGTCTCGTATGAAGGGTTATACGCCGATAAAAAAGAAAGCGCGGCCCGTCACAAGGTGGTGCATGGCTCGTGGCTAAATATAGTAGGGCACCCATAGCACGTTAAAAAAGTTAAACCACCCTACGGAAATAGCTCAGGAATGATGTCTCCCACGATGCCTGCCGTCTACCGAGATAGATAGATAAAGACACTCGTTCTCGCTTGTTTATTCGCCGCGATTAATTTCAAGAGTGGCTGCCAGTCATCTCCCAAATGATCCTTACCGGTATTGGAGAAATGAATGTGTCAAGCTGGAAACAAAAAACCATAGAGAAAAATCGACATAGTCGTATAAGTCCAACATTCATGGGTACTGATAAAAAAAAATAAATCAACTGACCTTAGACCTTGATATGGATTTTATTAGGAGCAAAACCGTCCACGCAATGGCTCATTACCCAATGCTTTCTAGTGGACAGCTGAACTGGTCACCCCAATAGCCATAGTCAGAGCTAGGAAGCCATGTGTCACTGGATTCCCTTCGGACCCTTCCTTCGGTCAACTTTCCGTATTATAAAACCATAAAGCATACATATCCCATAGCTAGAAAACGATAGGTTACCTACCCCGTGAACCAGCAGGGCCATGTGTTCGGCATTTACTTTTTGAAAAATTGCTATAGAATCGAGCCACACTCCTCGTCTCGCCCTTTCGTTTAACGTCATTAACTTCTCGCCCTTCGGGGTTGCCGAGCTCTCGAGGCACTGACGTTCACGCACACAGAAAAACGTACAAAGTTGAAGCGTGCAGGAGATGATAAAGAGTGGAAAAAAAGAGAGAAATTATAAAAGATGAGAAAATACTTATACTTTTTGTCACGCGCATGGATCGTCTCAGACGTTAAAGTGTTTTTAAGATATGATCTTTTTAGGGGATACATGCGGCTGTTACTACCAACTTACAGACTGCTTGGCGACTCCACGACTATCCGAGAAGCAATGATAAGGAACTGGCAGGAGACAGCTTTAATCTTCGTGTAGGCAACCCTGATGAAAGCCAGACCCAGCCGGTTGGTTGGTGTCGTTTACCATAATTCGAATCGATGGTTAACTGGTGGCTCTGATGGATCTAAAACAAGTTAATAGTACACGGTGACTGTTTTCCATCTACCACGTATAAAAACCATAAGGAATTGACAAAGTGAAGAAAATAAATATTCTTCCTTAATGTACCTGATATTAGGAATGATATGCATGTACCTTAGTCATATGTATGTACAACCGTCACATACGTCGAAGGAAGTTAATCCTTCTTGAGCGAAGAAGAAGAAGAATGCTGACCCCCTTAAGCCCCTCAATAGAATTAATGTCTAATTGTTGCAGGGCGACATTTTTTTCTACGTCTCAAAGCGCCGCTGCCAACGAAGAATGGTAGCCTTAACTAACTATAGACTTCTTGGACGACATAATCTCTATCCTAACATGCGAAGCGAGTGTGTTCTTTGCCGCTAAGTACACATTCGAGCACACTCGAGCCTTCCAAACGCACTCGTATACAGAAGTACAGATAGTATACATACATATATTCTATCTAACATACATGGATATGCTATATGCCATACGTGTATAGGCCATAGTAAGGGTGTATGAAACGCAGAAGTGAGGACGAAAGGCTGGGGGACATGCGTGCGCTCTGATCTTTATGAGTCACCATCATTCAGATAAAAATACCGGGGTGCTTGTACAAACAGTTACCCTTCAAATGTCTTTTAGAACGACGACGCTATTTGGAAAAATGTTCACACGGCGTAGATCAGAAGTATGGACACCTAGAGAGGAGCCTGCGTCATGCGTGATGGTTTGACATATGATATTTTTTTCTTTTAATTATGGCTATGAATTTATACGAATAACCAAATCCTACTTAAGGATCTTCGTCATTTTCTTAAGAGCATTCTTCATCGTCCTCCTCTTATATCTTGTTCGGTGACTGCGCGAAAGTGATTGATGTGGATTTATCGATTATCTCAATATTTACAGCCATAAATCGTTTGGCTTTCGGTACCCTTTGAATTAGTTAGCCGCTACCGTGCACAGATAGCGATTTTATCCGGGGCTGACGCGCGTCTAGAAAAACTTATGGGACTCGAACGGGATTTTTCTATGGCCGTCGCTCATTGGTAAGAATCCTTGAAATTCCTTGCGTGACAACCGGTCGACTAGTCCGGCCATTTGTCACGGTTTACAAAAAGATTCGCGCGACCCTAGTGTTGAGTGTACGCTGTAAATTTTACCCCATGGTTCTTGCTAGTCTCTTACCGAGCTACCTAGTATAGCTATAGACAGTTTGTAAATAGTAAACTCGATAAATAATCCTTCGACGCTGCGCGTTCATGATTCTTATTGCTAGGGGTGTGTCTCTGATTTTATGATTTTACCATCCCTTATATGGGTAGACGAGAAAAACTATGACATATGTGGACGTGTATATGGCAGCGGCCGTATTGGAAGACTCAGGTAAACGTCATAAATTTCACGACAATATCAGACCCGCTTTTACGCTAATACTAATGATCTCTTGGCAGTGCGAGCCTCGAAAACGATAAACCGACACAAAGCCGACGGAAAATCGGTGAAATTGGGCAGAACGGAAGAGAAGCGCGCGTTTCAAACGAGGCCTTTACGCTCGACTGGATATTCGACGACGTTCAATGTATAATGATGGGAAATGACGGTTTACAAGCCGCTGACACCGATGATTTATTATGAATCGAGAGACTCTCGAAAGGACTTGTTGTGTTGTTGTAATTCTCAGATAATAGTGGTTCCATTGACAGGAAATAGCTTGATGATGAATAGGAGCGTTAAAAGATTTTCTAGTATAGCTCCAATGGTTCACGGTTGTCGTTTTCTGCAATTTAAAAAAAATTCCTAGAACACGATCACTTATAACGATTGTGTAAGGTTGATACACTTGCATGTAAGAGCTATACCAATTCCGTGATAGGAGCTAATAAAGTTGTACCCACTAATTTCTAGGACCCTCAGAACGGCGGGATGTGTATAAGGGGTCGAAACTCGAAAGCCACCTACGGCGAAGGAAATACGCTTTTAGGCTTTCGGGCGTTTAGATTCCAATCTAATAAATACTTCCTTACCCGCTTTAGGGGTGAAAATTCAATGAGTTAACATTTCCGGACTGAGCCTTCTTTTGTCCTTGTCACCTGTAGTGTCACAAGGGCGTTCCTCGCGTGACCCGCATCGTAATTAATCCGTTTCTTAATTACCGCGCATTCTCTATCAGAGAGTGCAGATGGTTATTCCTTGCTAATTATTTAATCGATGACCAAAATATAACCGTGACGCAGGTACCTAAAAGATTAAAAGAACCATGAACCCAATTTATACGTATACCAGAAACAATACTAAAACAGGCAATACTCTATTTCATTATATCTCAAATGGCGCATTCGGCTTGATAACCACGATATAATTAATTGATGTATAGCGCAGACAATAGCGAGATAAAAGTGTCTGCACAATGCACGAAATAAAGAGCATTAAAACCAGCGCTAATGATACCAGCTGAGATTTACAACCAATCCGCGAATTGCACAGGTCGATCGATCCGCAAGCGAATCAACGGCCAATATAGGAATATTATGCTACACTAGATGCAGTAGCCACCAGTCTGGTATACTTATACCCTATGGCTACGTTTCTCTTTCGTTTCATTTTATTATTCTTACCCCGGTGTCCTGACGTATCGCGCTAGGGCACACCCACGATATCCATAACTCACTGGGACCCCGGCAACCCGTTCCCTCAGTTTTGCAACACAATGTCGCCGGTGTGTCACTACCGTATACTTATCCCGTTACAAGAATATATTTTTACAGCAGGAAATAGTGTCTGCATGATACTCGAGATACACTCAATATATCAAGAGTTGAATTGGTTCTGTATAAAAGTCCATTTCAGCCTTTTAGCATTGGTACTCTGCGAAAGAAATGAAAATAAAAATCATTACCTATTAGTCATGAAACGCACGAGACAATGTAAGCACAGGGGGGGGTGGCTAATGAGTAATGATCATCATCCCAGGGAAAAATGATAATGATACTCACCGGGCGGAAATTGAAGTGTACGTATGACTGGAGGTAAATTGAAAAATGTAAAAACGAGCCGGTCAAACGGCACGCTGTGATCCCATCCTTTGTGCGTAGTTCCCGATGAAACAATACACACTCCGGGTATAAATATGTTGTGCGCATCACAATAACTGCTACGTGGATGGGGTAACTTTCGTCCAAGCTAGAATCGAATGGCTTGGATACCACGGCAGGTTTTACTTTGGTCAAAAGATAAACGTCCGATGGCTGGAACCCCTCGCTTTGCTATAAAGCAGTCACGTGTCCCCATATGAGGGTCTGTGAATAGTCTATGGTGTTTCAGAACAGAGATGGTCTCACGATGGGGTCCTAGCTGAATCCCCCTATGGCGTGATGCGATGGTGTGACTAGCAACCACCGCTCATTAACGACTAATGTGTACCAGAGGCGTATCTACGTTGTTACCTACCTGAGCTATCAAACTGAAGATTGCTTTTCCTGCTGCCATTTCGTATCTTCACAGCTTTTACTTGTATCCACGTTGTACGGAACTTCGACAGGAGTCACGATTGATTTAAGATACACTGGACGTCTCGGTTGGTTGCACGATGATACGAAGAAAAGTTAACACAAGGGAAATGTCAACGGTATGCCACAGATCGAGGTTAGGTAGGGTTAGCTCAGGTAACCGAATACAACTTCTAATGCTACGGTAATACCAGGTAGCTGAGAACTTCCTTGCATCTACCTTAATCCTTCAAAGACGATATTATCAGAAAAATGGTCTTTGGACAGCTTTCAAAGTAGAAAAAAATTGGTGGTTCTTTACGCACTGTGTAACGATATAAATTTAACGGTAGCACTGCAGCGCCGCGGTGCGAGAGCTGTCGCAGTCAAGACATTGGAAACTGGTGGCGTTACAGTCTTAACGGTAATATAAACAGGAGTGGGATTTTTCTATGGCTTTCAGTGGCAAGGGGGGTTGTGATAACTATCGTCTCCGCGTGCTCTGATAATTTATCACCTTTTTATCGTCGGGGCGTGATTGCCTGGACGCACTGGATGCTAATTTACATTTCCTGACTTATATTCGTCGACGTGCAGTTACAATTACTGAAAAGGTACTTTCGTGAAATTTCATAAGCAATTCGCATTAATAGCCAAGTGCACATGTACCTACCTACCTTTATATACGTATATAATTTCGTAAAAGAGCAAATAACGCGTTTCAGGATAAAATTTGACGGATCTGGAAATTGGCTCGAAATTTGAATTCAAGTAAGAAGTTTTCTCTATGAAATAATTTGACTTATGTAAAATCGTTGAAGTGTGTTTGCACGAGGAATATCAAGATTAAAAGGCATACTACAGATCAGACGTCATTCCGTTCCGCGTGACCGGTTGAAAAATGTTCGCGATGTCCCAGTGTTCTTGCGCGTCGTGTCGTGTGAAAAATTGGTCACCGAAAATAGTGACAGCCCGTGATTTATCAATCCTGCTGAGCGGTATTCATGCGCCTGCAGAAGACGGGTATGGACAGTGGTGGTTTTGGATTTTATATATCAATATCGCTGCCATATATACGTATGTATGAAAAGGTCTGTATACGAGGGAGCCAAGGGACGGTTTTAGGTTTCAAAATGATTGGGGTGAAATTGGGGTAAGCCGATAGCCGGTATCCTGCCTTTCTTTAGCTCTCCTTTACTCTCCTCTCATATCCATTACTCTGTCCTCGTTACACTCTCCAGGGTGATCCTGTCTCTCGTAGCACCGGTCAATTTGGATCACCGTATGTCAGAAAATAAAAAGGATCTCCAAACTTCAGTCTCCGACTTTGGAAACCTACTATAACGATCTTGTGTTTTCTTTTTCATTTTTTTTTCTTTTGAAAGCAACGAACAGGGCGAGCAGCAGGATTCGCTACTTCCGGTTTAAGGTTCCACCTGGGAAAATACTATACTTCTCCCCTCCTCCTCAATTACTCCTCTACCGTTCTACGATATCCAGGAAATTCAGATTGACGGGTGCACGTGTCCATCTTCATGCTCTCATTCGTTTCGCGCACAGCTTTCATTGGCCACCCCTTATTAGCAACCCTTTACCTAAACAGTGCGAACATCGTTCAATTAGCAACGACTGACCAGTGGTCAATGCTAGTTCACGTCGGCCAAGACGACGATCTCATCTCACGGTACTTAGGATTGTTCCAGGAGTGGCTTATCGTGACTATGTTCACGTCCATTGGTCCGTTTTGCTAAGCGCAAATAACCCCAGTCGGTCATTGTCGATCTGCTCGCTATGGGAACTAACTGACCACTGGTCATTTCAGAACATCTGTGCTTACTGATCCGACAGTGAGAAGCGTGTTGAATATGGACACGTTCGACAAGAGCCTAAGTAGAGATTTCTACCACTCTTCCTTTCATAGGCAATAGCGGCTGGTGGGTAACCATACTTGAAATGGAGAGGCTGTTTTGAAGTGTACACTTTTGAGGTTAAGTGGACAACATGGCTGCACACTGTAGCTCGGATACACGCGATGGGAGTAGCAGACTGAAAATTGGAGGGAAATTCAATTTCTTATGATACCCGGATGCCAGCCAATTACGTGTGATGTATGAAGGGTGCGTTCCTCGCGTATGTATATTTTTGTCATTTTCCTACGCGGCACAATTTGAATGTCATTTCCATCCCGCATCCTTACCAATTTATTCAGAGCGACTCATCCGTTACCACGCAAAAATGATTTGCATTTTTGAAAAATATTGTTTCGCGACTCACACGCCTGCATTTTTGCAAGTCAGATACGCTAATGCTTCGGTTCCACAAATACGTAACTGCACGGAGAATTTTTTTCGTTAATTTTTCCTATGAAATTCACAATAAAATTTATCGTAGAGACCGGTAATCATGGGACATCGTTACCATTTCATTACTTATTGCTTATAACACACGATATTTTGAATGAGTAAATTTTACAGTGCACACGGTAAAATGGCACTGCACTATAGCACAACACTGCACTTCCCAACAACACGCAGAAAATCGATAGGATTTTTTTGGATACTACGAGGGCAACTCGAGAATTACATAAGCGAAAATTTCCTATACCGTAGAGGAAACAGAAAAACTATCAAACCATCTCGAGGCACCTTGATCGGTGTCCCAAGACAGACTGCTTTAAGGCAGTCAATTGACAATAGGCAAATTCGAGAACTAAAAATTCACTCTGTGTAAGTATATACGCACGTATCTTCACGTATCTTCACTATATCTTCTTTGATAAATTCTTTCCTTCTTCTCCTCCAACCTTTTCCTTTTTTCATCCGCGTCATACGTGTCCCTCAAAAGAGACAAGTTGTCACAGTCGTATTTTTCGGTAACATTTCCATGCCTCGACTTGTGCACATATTTGTTCACGGGAGTGTCCTGTACGATGAGATTGTTTCGTTGCCTTCAGGCAAATTGAAGTTTGCATATGTGTAGCAGTCACTGTAAAATTCACAGAAGAGTACCTAACATACGGCTGATAGAAATCATCGGCAAGCTACACATTATAACATATTCTGTATGATCTCCAGTCGTTTGATCCATATATACCTGGACCGGTTTGCAAAGTATCAAACAGTCCTAAAAATAAATTCAGATTCGTATCCCAAAATAACCAAACCGAAGACACTTTCCTGTTTTCTCCAAAAAAAAAATAGTCAATAGCAAATACCGAGCATATATAAAGAGCAAACCCACCCCCGTGGAGGGGTTACATGTTATTGTGTATCATTAAAGGAAAAAAGAAATCCATTACTTTATTTTACAAGATATCCATCCTACCCCTAAATTCAATTTCTTTTACCAGGTATATTTAAGTCACATAATTTATAAGTCAGGGCTTCCCCATCCGTGGCTGTACCACATACAGAATGATTTCCTTTGAAGTAAAATAAAGTATCTTCGAACACAACAAAATTCTATATTCTCTAATTTCAATAACGGATTACCAAGAATATGCAATTACAGGATATCGCGAGTATATCAAATCTCATGACGTAATATTACGTTCGTACATCGAGCGGCATTATTCTATTGGTCGAGGGATACCTTCGTGCCGGATGGTCATAAGAAATATTTATTTTCTCCTGGCAGGCCCCTTTTTATCTAGATGTCACGGGGCGCTTTATTATACTCGCAAACGGCTGACTTAACCGATAGAGTCTGGATTACTCATGGCGTATAGGTACCTACTCACGGAACTACAAATTAGTCGGACATTCGCGAACTTTTTTTTACTCTGGAATCTAGCGGGAATTTTACTGCGGCCTGTAGTAGCTTTCAACCCGTATATACATAGCCATGTAACAACCCCGAATGACGAGCGATCATTGCCATTCCTGGTAGTTGTGACTGTTTACTCGCGTTGTTAAAACGAGCCCATAAAGATAAAGATAGAGAAAGTCGAGCAACCCTTCTTTTTTCAAAATGAGACTCAGGGGTAAGTTAGACACATTATATAAGGACGGTACGAACATACACGTTATGCGCTAAACGTTAACTGCTTCGTGACAGGTTAGATGGAAAAATTGTCAGTCCCCTTTAACAGGCGGTTTTGTCGAGGGGTGGTTATTTCGTTAGGCAACACAATTCTTCGGCAGGGCGATACCAACCTAACTGACTTCGGGAATGAATTTCGTTCCTGGTATAGCGAATGGAGTTAAATAAATACTAGACAGGAAACCCCTCAAGGATTGTTTGATCCTTCGCTCGAGAATTTGCCACCCCTAGGCGCCTATGCTCAATGCCGAGTCGTCGGCATGCAGAGCCTTACACGCGTGTTTCAGATGCCGTCTTGTTGGAATTTTGGTATACAGGATTTTTAATCACACGTATATTTTATTACGCGAGCGTGCTTTTAATATAGGAGCTATGTGATGGCTATGCATAGAGATGAGCAGTTATAATATAATAATAACAGTCAGCGCGAGATGCTTCGGCTAAAAAGTTCATCTGTAGGCAAATTGTTTAATTACTCGCGATATTGCGGTAGTGCCGCGAATTACGTAATTTCTTCGCAAGAAAGCGCATAAGTTCCCTATGACGTGAGAAAAATAGGAAATACCTGGTAATTACAGAAAAAAATGCATCACCGCAAAATTGTCATCGAATAAATTAATATTACATTAAAATTTTGTACATTCTTCAAAATCCTGTGATATGGTGAGAACGAAAATTTGCGATGTAACCTATATTGCATTCCTCGATTTCTTATGGTCATTACGAATAAGGCTAACGTAGATAGGTACCCTGGTAACGATTATGATTATGAATATTAATAGGGCAGTAAATTTTGAGTGTAATTGTTAATTAGCTACTCGGATTTCTCCAGGGTTAAGAAATTTCTCAAGGCTTTCAATAACGACGGGACTAACGTTGTAACTTTCCGGCGAAGTATCTCTAGTGAAAAGCATCCCCCCACTCTGCTGGGAGTTACTCGTGATTTAGCATGAGGAATCCCTACTGGCGCTAGCTACGTAAAAGGCACCCCAGCGATCAACCCCCATCTGTATACCTACTATGCAGCGCTAGGAGCTATATACCTATACCATCCAACCCTATGCCTATTCGGGACGTGGAATATTTTCATACAAATGTTTGGCGGAAATGACAAGGGGTCCCTCGAATCCAACTATAACCCACAGGGCTCAGATGCTCGGCCATTTTTTTTCTCTCGTCCTCATTACAGGAAAGGGGAGGACCGATGGCCCCAGTCGAAACGGTAATTGTTTTTAATCACTCGGGGGAAAAGCGATTTCACCTTGGGGGTTGGAGATGCGGTTAGCCAGGGAAACCAGCCCCCCCCTCCTCTTCCTCCTTTTAACACTTTTAACTCCTTTTTTTTATTTCCACCACTTTTCAGGAAACAATTCGCATGGCTGCACTCCGTATGAATAATGGCCTCGGTTTGTTTAATCAATTTTGACGTAAAAATATAAACAGTACATATGCGGGTTTCGCTAATGCATTTATATTTGCATTGTTCATGTTGATTCGCGATACGCTGCATTTATATCGGACGGTTTTACTATATTTTAACTCATCATCGTATAGTCATCGTTTATGACTCGGAACCCCTGGAATATTAATATTTTTATCGTAAAAGTCTCGAAAGCTTAATAGAAAAATTTCAAAAGCCCGGAATGCTCAGCGCCTGGAATAATGACGGTTTCCACGCGAGAGCAGAGACAGCTTTAGCCCGTAGCGGTGATATACGGTAGCGAAACTACAAACAAGGCTCGTAACGCGTTTTATGCGCGAGGCAATTATCAGAGTTGTCATCCAGTCGGTTTAACGCCTCCATTTATGTGCGAATAAACGGGAAAAACGGGATTCGAACCTGGGATAGAATGAAAGTCTGGAACTTTTTGAAGTAGGTAATATCCGGACGAAAGTTATATGTGTCAAACTATAGCTGCCGAGCAATATAAAATCTATAGGCTTTCCGAGTTACATTGATATTATGAATATTAATTAAAATTAATTAAATATTAGTTATTATTATTATACACGTCAATCGATAATGTTAGGTATGGTAATTTAATTTTAGAATATTGATTTCGATCGGTATTATAATTTGTGATTTTTTTTAACTATCCTCCGGCTACATTGAATTCGTTACGACTCCCGGTTTGATATTACGTAATTTTCACACGCAATAATTCTTCCGGCAGTGTTTCCATAAGATGACTCAAATTCGTAAAACTCACGCCATGCGGCAGTTATCATCGACAATTAACGAACGTCTGAGCGACGCGAAGGCAGCGGTTTGTCGAGAAAAATGTATGGAAGCGGAGATAGAGGCGGCGAGAACTAATGGAATACGAGTGCGAAGGCCGTCCACCTCTAATGCACCCCCCTAAAGAATATCTAATTATCCAGCACGTGACTTGACACGTGTGGGAAGCTCCTCGTACTATTTTCTGATTCATTTACGGATGGGAAGAGAAGGCAAGCTCTTAGAATGGCGCGGCACCACCACCCCCTAGCGAGATATTTTGTAAAGTTTACTTAGAAACTCACCCAGTGTGAAACGCATGCTGCTATTAAAGGTGCGCGACACGCGGACACTTTCATTTTATATTTTTTTTTCCCCCAACCCTCAAGCATTCGCTTTTCTATTCTCAACGCTCGACACAGTGCCAGTCATTTCCTAGTTGAAAAAAAAATTAATTCTATTCGACGTACCGAGCTATTTTAAAATCCCACACGTGTAGCCTACGAGAGAACTGGAGTCCGATATAGGTATCCAATCAATAACCATGATAGCACGATCGAACCCTTCTCATCGATATACCAGAATACTTTAACACGGTAATAGCCGTCTTAGACGGTCAAAAGATACTTCTATTGCCTACTCAGCAAGAGTACCTACTCATTGTCAGAAGAAGTAAATACACGGCAGCTTGTTAAATCCTTGATAGAAAAAGTATCGCTCCTGTATTCCTCTTAAACTCATAGCTCATAGCTCACGACCCCACAGGCACATGGGGATGCGGTTTCAAGTGTTTCCCATGAACGTCCACGGGAGCGGCACTTGGAACTTATTTCCTCTCGTTCCAGCTCTAGATACAGGCAGACTGCCTGACAACTATTACTCAGCACGCTGACTCCATTACTATTAATATTTACTATTGCATCCCTTAAGTGTCCTCGAGGACGTGTATCCGTGTTCGCTCGAACGCCATTGCACGTCAATATGCTTCGATCGTGAAGAGGGTGCTAAGAGCAGGAGCAATGTATTTCGCTACCAGCCATAGGAAAAGCAGGGTGGGCTTAGCACGTAAAAACCAACGGCGCAGCAGTGCCGGTACAGCGGCACAGCGAGAAAGGGAAAGAGGTCAAAGGGTGGCTACACTGCTAAGTGGGGGGGTCGCAACCCCCTTTGGCGAATTGAAAGTGGAGTTAATTGATCGGAAGTCTTGAGGCTGCACGTGCCATTTTTGTATTGTCCCGCGGCCGAACATGTTGTCAAAATCAACTTGCTTTGATATCCCGCGTCTAGCACTGTAACTTTATAGTGAATCGTCATCGTCATTAGGTGTTACCGTTTTTCGAGTATCGCGCGTAAGTACCGACGATCGAACGACGAGCAATTAATTGACATCGGGCGCGATCTCTTTTCAAATTTTATCAGAGGCGTTCGCGAATCTTATTTGTGCAATAAATAAATAAACCGATAAAATTACCCGTACGTACATTAGGCGTAACTCGATTGCCAGACAACCCTTGGCTGAATACCATATATAATCAACTCTCCATTCTATACCCAGACCCCTCTCTGCTTTGTAATTGCTGGTATTTATAAGCAATACCCAACCCGCCAAGTCTGCCTGTACGACCATGGGGTTTCTAAGCGTAATATGGTAATACAGGCAATGGCCCATATTGACATGAACGATGCCTGCCATTAGCGGCTTGACTGTAGATGACTGTTTTTAATTTCCTCGCGAAGTGAATTTCTCCCGGCGAGGGGTGGATATTGCACGAATTACTCATAATCACTTTTCTCGGGAAATACTGTCCCCTTTTTTCACCTCTTGATGAGTCTACAATATTTCACTGTTTTTTTTTTATTAATCTTTTTCAACTTACTTAATGTATGTACGAGAGTGTCCTATGCTACGTATACATATTTGCAGTGTTGCCGTTTACCCTACTTTTTTTTTAATTTTACAATTAACCATATCCAACCCCCTGAGTACACATAGGGGGTAACATGTTTTCTTTTTGTATTTACCGTCAACAATCTTGAATCGCGTGAGGGCTGGCACCTATGACAATTATTACAAGCGTGAACAAAACGACCAAGTCATTGGAAGATAATCATCAAAGTTGACTATAGCGATACTATCGACAAATAAGTTGCCTCGAATTTGAAAAATATCTGTTTTTTTAGATACTATCTATAATGATCTTTACGGTAGCTACGTGTGGTATGATGCTAGCAGAAGGGCGTATACGTATAGCTATCACCATACATTACTTTTCGACTAATGTACTCAGCTTGCTCGTGTACGAATAAACGCATTAACTAAACGCACGGACTCGATCGGTAATAAAAATGACAAAAATAAAAAAAAAACTATTCTGCACCTGCTGTCTTTCTGACTCGTGTATGTCAAGTGACCATTAGCTCCCTAAAAACAGTCAAAACGATTCCGATCTCTGGTACATGAAATTAAATCACTATTACACTTTGTTACGTATTACTAGATGACATCGTGTGGGACGTGCGCAGGTGTCCCAGTGAATTCGACGCAACAGTCGAGTGCACACGACAGTGCAACTGCACTCACGTGTTGTGCATCTGATTACAAGCCAATTTACAGGGCTTGTCGTATGAGAGTAAAAAAAGAGAGTAAAAAAAAAATAAAATTTTTTCCTCAAAATAAAACTGTCCCAAACTGATTACCGAATGAAGATGCATTTCCTAGGATCACTTTGATACGCATGGCGAAAGTAAGATGAACGGTACTGTACATGGGTTGTGTAGAAAAAAAAACTTTAAGAGAAAGTCGATAAGGTTTAAGAGCCATATATGGGTCTAAGAAAAAGAAAATAAATGGTTGCGAGAGAAATAGAAGCGACGAAGAATCTTAGGGGCCAAGAGTGACGTAAATTACGGAGTCGAAATACATTGGCGACGCTTTCATGTTCGTAAGGCGTAGTAGCTGGGTCGGCACTCAGGCAGTTTATATGTTTTAATGTACTTGTTAATAGGTCCCCCCTTAATCCTCAGGGACCCAACGGTAGGATTATGGAAGATGTATGCTGATGGAATCTTACGGTTTATAGTAGTTATTTCCCGTTGATGAATACCATTTGTATTTTGTGACTGCTGCTGGGAGGGGTGGGGTGGGGGGGGGGGTAACCGAGTTATTACAGGAACGTAATTAATTACGTCTTTTCTCCCTTTTACACACTGTCTGTCGATTTCTCTGTGTCGTGACTCCCTCGACTTAAAGTCACCCCCTCATTACGAAAACGGTGTACCAACTTTTTTTTACCTACCCTGTATTAACCTCCCCACCGCGTCACCCACGTCTCAATCCCCACGTAGACAAGACTCGAGATTTTTTTCGCTGACGGGATAACGATTTAATACGTGTAATTGTATTAGACGGGAAAATCGCAAAATGGCTAATCTGTGACTAAATTAATTAGTCCTTGATTGTGAGAAAGGAGACATAGACGTATAGCTGTGAAAAATACAGTCTGCCACGTCGGCCCTTGTGACGAGTAGGCGATTGTACGTTAGGAATTTTTTTTTAATTATTTGACAGGTTAAAAAATTCTTAAACGACAGTGAAAATTATTAGGAAAATTTTTAACTGAAATTTTGGATTCTCTTCCAATAAATAGTCACCCAGCATATAGTCGTACAAGATCTTTTTTGTAATTAATGCTTCCTATTCCTCTCCAAGGACATTTGTCTCCTCTCAGCCAGGATCCCATTAATGGTACGCTAATTCCCATAAGTTCCAAAGGGACTGTTTGTTGTGCGCCATGCGTCTCTTTAACTGCCGGCTTTTCTTACCTTTTCTCTCTACTTTTCTATCCCCAAAGATTTCAAACATAAATATAATTACAGTATACAGTATATCTAGTAGTGCTTGTACTACGCACAATAATAATTATTGTTTTTATCGTATTTTAAATCGTCCTGGTAACTACATATAGAATCACGGTTGACGCATATACATTAAGTACCTAATAATCCCGTCAGGGTGACATTTTGACTCACAATAAAAATTAAAAATTCACTGGTATCAGTTTATGTCGCGCTGTCACGCGGTGTGCTACGTGTATTTTATTCCGTAAGATAATAACGCGCTGTGCTTTCTTATCTGATACATTTATCGACTCGGTGAAAAAGTTTCGTTTGTTTTGTTTCCTTAGATACTGAAAAGTTTCGTTAATGCTCGAAAAGCATTAGCGTTATAGAAGAAACAAATGAACGCGGACGGTTGTGCTTATAGGTTAGATCGACTGTAATAATTGTAATAACGGGTTCATTTCCATAATGATCGAAGATTCGTATTGTGCCAAACCTATATTTTTATTCGGCGTTTATCGTTAATCCTTGTCAAAATTTTAATGAGCACTCTATGGATAAGGTGCACACACACATATATACATATATATATATATATTACATAAATGGTATTTTACGTAATCGAAACATATTCTAATAGTCCATTATTGTTACACGTTGGAAATTTTTCACCCCAGTATTAATAATGTGAGTACATTTATAATTTTAAATTTATTGCACAGACTCAAAATCCAGAAATATATCTGACCGATTCTAAAAATAGAATGATCATAGAAGTCTTGCAATCCACTAAATATTTGTTTGTAATTTAGCTATTTCATATGAGACTGATTCGTGAAGTCTTTTCAAGAGCAAAATGTATCACGTGACTTAAATCCAGGACCGTTTAGCATTTTTTTTTTGCTGCAGTTCCTACCCTGATCTACAGGGTCGAAATAGGATGTAATATCGTCGCTCGCAAATCACAGCTTAGCTTGTTATCCCGCAACACTTTTAGTGTTATGGGGAATATTTCACGGGGTTATTGTAAAATTAAAAAATGGCTCACCCTCTTACAGTTCAGCTTGTCTGGTGATAATAAGGGGTAGTACAGTATGGCGCGACACCATATGCCTCGCTAGTGTCATACATTTTAAGTCAAATGGGGTGCCAAACCACTATTTGACTTTCATTACGTTTTATGAAAAATGAAATTTATATTCCAGTACGTGATGGGTAGCCGATTTAGAAAAAAAAAAAAAAAGTTTCGAAAAATTTATCGATCCCCCGTCTACCTCAGTTTTTCTTATAAATTTCAAAATGTTCGCCCTTGCGGGATATCCGGTACCTAAATTCTCCGTTAACCCCAGACTGACAAGGGAGCAATTTGCCAGTTGTTTAAGTGCCAAGTGTTAAGTGCTTCGTCGTTTATGTTTCGCCATTATTGTTTTATGTTTGCCTTCCCTCATATATATATATATATATATACACACCTATATGCATTACATTAAAGCAATACGTATTACACGTATACGTACACCCTCGATGTTTCGGTATGCAGACAACAGGCAGTCGGCTGGTACATGCATAGGCCGATTGAAATTAATTCGAGTTTATGACCGACACATAAAGCCAGTACGGAGTGTTGGCTGAAGATAGCCAACTTATGTGTATTCCCGTGCTTTACACTCTGCTAGGTATCGTAGCTCGGGCTCATATAGGGTGGCCAAAAAGTCACTGCATCCCTATCGTCAAACCAGATTCGACTCTCGACAAAGGACAATAAAGCCTATGGCCAAGGATATCGCTGCACACTGTATATATACTGTATAGTCTAACACGGTACAGTACCTTGTACCACCTCAAGGTATACTTATAGGCATGTACTTCTCTATACGTCCTCGTAACTTCGACTTGGCAGTAAAACAAGCTTTAATCATCCGTTGGATTAGAGCGTGAATTTCATTTGGCTTTACGAGTTTTCAAGATCTGTAAACCCTCATGATAGTACTGTGAATAGCATTGAAGGGGTTGCGCCTGTGTATAAAGTATATATATTACGTGGATTATGAATGTTATGAGTGTGAATTTGAATGATTTTCAGCAAAATTTTGCGATTTTAAAACTTTTTGGAAATTTTGACGTTTCGGTCGAGGTAAAGTTTCTACTTTCTATGAAGTGACCGATAAGACGCGCGATAAACTATCGCATTAGAAACCGCGTGATAATCCTTCTGGAAAAAGCGTTTCTGGGTCATTACTCGGTGGATAATAACTCTCATAAGCCAGAACCTCAAAACTCGAAAACTATTAGCATATTAATGGGTGGCAGTTCAGTTAACCCTTTCATCGGCGTCAGGCAGATTTGCATCTCGACGGCGGGAAGGCAGTCGCGGGACGGTAGCAGTGCGTTAAAAGCTAGGGCCACCCTCAAATTCGCGAGAGCGAAATTAACATGACAAACTACCCCCAGCAATAAGGGTTGAAAAGATATATGCCTTGGATGTATGCGGGTGTATACTAGAAACAATAGAGAATCGGGAGTTAAATGCATGACTATACTATACTGCACGTACTATACTGTAATGGTTATAATATCAGCGGACTCGCAATTCCTACGTGCAAATCGTATGGGAGATGAGGAATTATAACTTTGACCATTAATCATACTTGGATATGCGCATTTCTGGAGGATATTTCGAAACTAAAAGGATCTTTCGGTAAATGCACTTACTCACCCTTACGGGTGGTAGATGTAGCATGGTCCCCACAGGGGTAGAAAGGTAGATTATAGAAATGTAACAAAATTTCAAAAAATAAGTTATCATCGGTACTATGGCATTTTAGTACTTTTTCCTTATTACGTAACGACGTCACCATAACCCCACTTTCTAAAGCACTGGCACAGTATGGTAGAGCCGCAGCATCACGGTATCCTTTATCTTTCCTGGCTTGTTACAATTTGTCGTTCGCGTTTATCTCCGGCTGGCTTTTTTACGACTTTCTTTTCTGGCGTACGGAGTCCTTTTGATGCCCAGGTCGTAATGAGGACTCAGGATCCTTTCAAGGATGTTCTATAGAGAGTCGGGATTTGATAATTACAAGGATTATTTCGGATTTTTTTTCTTTTATTTTTTTCCAAGAGCGATGCCAACGAACCGCCCCTTATCGCCAGACCGCGAGAAAATTCAAAATCTGCTCATTAACCGCGCCAGGTGGGACATAAGATTTTTCTTACCTACCACTCGTACCTACGTCATTGATCCCATAAACCCGTGAGAATTTACTGTGTTTTTTAATTGAGCCACTCTCTGATTTTTAATTAATTTCATTACCTCCCATCCACCTCCCCCCCCCAACCCCTCTTGTCACCCTCTTTCGACGACTCGCTTTCGTTTGCACGCCCGAATGCCGGTTATCGCTATAAAGTATAACGGGTTCGCTTTGCCGAGTTATTTCGCGAAGTACCAGAGCGACACAGAATTCTCCCTATATTCTGGGGACGCTTATTCGTTTTTTGGGAAAAAAAAGGAGAAAAGGAACTCACCCGTTACCCACTCGTGATACAACGTAGATACCGTATACATACAGATATAGGTATACCCAGGCCTTATTCTTCTTTCAAGATCCGGCACTCGTTAGCGGCTCTCTATTTTTCCGAAGGGAGGCTTTTTGTCTCTTAACGAAAATAATTGGCCGTCGTTAAGGAGCCCATTACTACTTAACCAGGATTCGTCTGTCATCGATAGGTACATACCTACTTAATCATAAGGAACCTCTTCGACGTGCCATATTGCCAATTGCCAAACGACGAGTGGCCCAAGTTACGTCGGTAGGTAAGGGAAATATTTTTCATAGGTTATTAAATTAAACGATTTTTCTTATTGGGGTGGAGTTCGGTCCCGTCTTTCCCTCATTCTCTCGGAGTCTTTCGATGGTGTCCCAGGGGGCACTTCTGGTGTACTGTAACACAGGGGGTCGTTCCATGGCAACCCCTATATAGTAATTATGCTTTTCTTTTTATGTCCGCACCATTTCATTGGGTTGATATAATAGGGTATTGTTGCTGCCCAGGAGGGCGGCCACCAGAGGCGGACGTTTTTAGGATATTTGGCTAATTAGATTTTTCACTTGTGTCTCAGCACGAAATGTATTTAGGAGCATAACGTGAAATCATAATAAATGTAATTGGACTATCTCTTTTTTTGACGTTATACGTATTCAGGCGTCTGCTAGATCACGTACTTTAGTATAAAATTAGTGAAAATCCGTAATAACAATTTTTCATAATTTCCAAATTTCACGTAACACGACAGTTGCAGTCATTCGGAATCGAAAAGTCCGACTTCTTTGAACCGTTTATACCGTGTTGATTTATACGCCTGATTCACAGTGACGCCCACTGTGTTCTGTACGCGCAAGTAGGTATTCAGCGGGGTTAGTAATCATATGGAAATAAGGTGCTAAGAAGAAGTTAAGACAAGTATGTTTGTTTAAGTGGCGCCAGTCCGAGCTGCCTTTTCTTCTTGCTTCTTTCTCCAACTTTTACTCCTGCTTCACTTTCCCCTTGTTTCTTCTCTCGGATTTCCTTTTTCCTCGTTCTCTCTTGGCTTTACTGCCTCTTTTTCTCCTTCGCTCTCCTCCGCGGTTACGCAGCAGAACAAGAGCGTCGAAATTCTCCGGCACGTTGCGCACGTATCGCGGCCATGTTGTATATATATATATATAAAAAAAAGCGTAGAAATAAGCAGATCGCATGACTCCAGCCTCCAGTAGCACAGAGAAGCACGTGAACAAGAAGATCGCATCTAGGTCAAAAGTACTCTCCCGCGTCGTCGCGACGTCACTCGACGCTGCCGTCGGCAGGCGAAACCGTAACACAAGTTGACGCAATAAAAATCCAAAGTACACAAAACGGTCTCGCAACTTTTCCGAAGCCAGCTCTCTATTTTAATTTACCACTCTACGCGGGGTGGCGACTCTCGCGTGGTGAACGAACCCTGGGAAAAGGTCACGCTCGAACTATATGACAGTCGCCTTCCCGAGCGCAACGGAGACGCGGTAACCCGCCTTCGTTTTCAGACTCGAGAGATTTAAACTTTTGTCTCAGCAAAACGTTCCGTTTTACAGGCAGTTTTACGTCACGTAACTTACGAGTCTCGGCAATCCAGACGACCCCAAGACGACGGGCACTTTTGCCACTGGTATACACTGTAGGTGAGGTTGGGTAAGGTCAGGATTGAAACAGTCCGGTTAGCGACCTAGGTTATCTCCAGGATATCCAACGCCAGTAGTAAACTCAGCATCCCAGCGTCTGGGGATGCCCATGAAATTTCTTATACATATCCGTCGTACGCTATTTTTATTTCACCCGAGTCTGGACCAAACATCCTTCCAATGATTCAGGCACGATAGCCTATTGTCACCTTTTCAATAGTCACGCCTAACCTCACCTTAAAGGGACACACGCCGTGTATCGCTCTGGGCGCAGTAGCGAGTTTAAGTTTTCCGAGGAGTTTTCTAAAGGACCTGCGTTTCAATATCCTCGGAGTGCCAAATCTACGGGTGCGACGAGCATAAAGGATATCTCGGCGTACTAAATATAAGTGCTCGGATAAGGAGGGATGGTTTAAAACATTTTTATTCGTGGTAGGGCGGCGTTTCGAAGTTTCGATGTGGGCCGGGGGGGGGGGGACAGAGGGCGACGCTCGGATATAATCACTGCGTCGGATCCCTTCAACCCCTGGGCTTGCTTCAGCGCCTTCTTCCTACCCTCTTCTTTTTTTCTCTCCCAACCGGTCTTGATCTCCAGCTTCTCCGACTGCTGGGATCCCCTCTATCAGGAGGGGGGTGGGGGCGCTCGCGTCCTTCATCCACCCGCCGCAGGACCTCACCCTTCACGGCTCCTCGTATTTCGTCTCCTGGCATTGTCCCATTCAGTCCCCAAGGATTGCCGGGCCAACACACCGAGATATCGGATCAATTTTTTAAGCCGAGGGTGCCGAGACTTTACACTCCTTGAGATAGGGGTTGGACGGGGGCTGAAATCAAGCCGCGAAGAAAATTAAAACGAGGAACCGATCTTGAAAGGACCATCGTCGTGGCGCGGAGGACTCGATGCTCACGAATTTCCAACACTTCGTCGATCTCGTGGGGGGAAATGGAAGTACCGTAACCTATATATATGTACGTGTAGTTATTATGGAAAATAGCGTGTTTCGATTTTTCCTTTCGTCCTTTACTCTTTCTTTTCTTTCCTTTTTTTTTCTTCGTCCTTATCCCCCATTCCCGTTTCTTGTTCGCCGGATTTCTATGGCTCTGCGTTTCCTCCACTTTTCTCCTCCTTCACCCTTTGTCGGCTTTCTTTCAATTTTCATAACGAGGACTCGCGTCGGCTTTATGTCTGGCTGCTACCTGATCTACGCACAGTCTTGCATTGTCGCTAGTGAAAATATTAAGGCTGCCTTCTCGACCGCGTACCGACCGAACAGATATACTTGCAGACTGACAGACTAAATTTTATGTGCGCTGTAAAATCGTATCGAGAATATAGATTTTTCGAAAAAACAAAAAATTCTTTTGCTAATCGCTTAATTTCACAATTCGAGAATTATAACGCCCTTCTACGATAAAATAAATCACGGACTCGTAAACGCATCCGTCATGTTGGTACCGCTGCCGTTGCGGTTGTAATATAGTTTAGTGCTAACGCACGAATGCTTAGGCGCTAGTGGACTAAAGCCGGCTATATTTCTTTATTTAATGTTGGCAGTAACGCCTTGATGGCAATCCGTTTTATTCTTACGCTGACTCAGCCTACAAAAGGTATGGGAGATGCGGATAGCTTAAGCCATTTTCGCATTACGCTCTGTACCAACAGATTCGCTCTGCGAGTCTTTCGCCATCTTCATTCGTCATTATTCGCCATGCTTATCCATAGGCCAACTACTGGTCCATCGGGATGGAAACTACCAGGCGGTACGCCCATTATCGGCAGGGTAATCGTTTACTTATGAACTTCCTTGTTCCTCGGCCGTAATGCTGATATTTTATAGATTCGAACCTCCTTTACTGTACGCACTGTGTACCAACGTTTAAGTCCGTTGTGATAAACTTTAATGTCTGCTGTTTTTGCAAACTTCACGTTATACGGACGCGCGCGTTATTAGATAATAAACGGCCATTACGCTGGGACGGTCTGTCGCATACGTTACGGCGAAACGTGCAACGCGACTGGCTAAATAGTAGCAACCAGGACAGAAATTTATGCTCGGTCAACGTCAGCGTCGCTGCCTAGTATGGGTGCTATACGTTTTAACGATCGGACTGACCCAAATAGTAATGAGCGAGTACGCAGGCATTTGAGTTTAATGGAAACAGTGGCGCAGGGATTTTTTACAAAAAACTTTATCTTTTTTTTTTATTTTCCCAAAATTTTTCCTTCCATTTTTGTTGGGTTGGCAAACTTTTTAAATTATATTTTCCTTTTTCTTTCTGTACGAATAAATCCGCGGTGTGTCCTTGCAAATTATGTTTAGGCTCGAGCATAAAGTGCCCGCGGAGACGGAATTTTATGGGACGTAATACGCGACCGCGTATACGAACCAATAAAATGGGAAATAATAACCAAAGGGGGTACCCACGGTGGCACCCCATAGAACGACCCTTAAGAAAAGACCCAACCCTTAAGCAAAGTCTGCACGGAATTGTTTGCATTTATTTGGCATATTTTATGATATTTATTTCCAAACGTTCCGTGGCCTTTCTTCCTGTCACTCACAGCAGCTGTTCGAATCGCGATTTTTATCCGTCATGGGTTCGACTTCGGTTGGATGGAATCGTAAAGAATGCCGAATCGAAAAACTTCTGGTTATGAAATACAGAAATTATTTTTTTTTTCACGATCGACAATTTTATTCGTCGCATTACTCCATCGTACGTAGTGTTCGCGAATTGATCATTCCTCGTGACATCGGTTCGAGCAAATAGATTGGCATTTGTCCGGTGTAATTTATTAAAGCAATGGAATCGGGTCTGAGGGAAGCCGAAAAGGGGCGGCGAAGCCCGACGACACATATAAACGTGGTGACAGCGGAACATTACGGCTTCATAAGTGATAACTCGGGAGTGAAATAAATATTATATGTTCGGAAATAAAGAAAAGGTAGAGAAGAGTAAGGAAAAAAAAAATGGGGAAAGAAGACATAAAGGCCAGCCGCAATAAGTTACTGTGGCGGCCATATAGCACGGGGCGTTAAGGAGAGGCCGTGAAGATCGAATGTGAAAAGGAAATTAGCTCGAAGAGAGCATTGCCAGAGAAAGAATAAAGATAAAGTCGGTACCTAAAACTGCAAGGCTATAGGTATAAGTGTCTGCAAATAAAAAGGTATATAGGGTATATATCCAGCATGATGGAACTATATATACCTTCAAGTTAAAGTTTATTCGAAGCATAAGCTCTCTAAACATCTCGAGCCGAAGGGAAGGAACCGGAGGTTTATCCTTCTTATTCTTTATTATTGGCGATGACGGTAACAACCCCCCTCCCCCGGCCACCCCTCTGAGAGAGAGAAAGGGTCCAGGGATCAGAATCAGGATCAGGGACGATCGCTTTTTCGCCTCTTTACAACCGCGAATGCAAATAGTGCCCATATCCGTTTGCCTTTTGACGTTCTCGAGACTTCATCCTCCCCGCCCCCCGCTCCGCTTCCTCTTGGTCTCTACCTATACATACTACTACCCTTAACAGAAATGGGGAACAGGGGTGCAAGAGTCCTCCGACCTGCTTAACTACCCTGCCAGAAATAATAAAATGCAGATTTCCTCTGGATCCTTTTGGGCTTCCTGGTTAAAGCCCTGCTTCCCCCCCCCCCTCCCACCTCCTCCCTACAACCCACCTAACCACCCCTACTGGCGTCTCAGTACTTTGCTCTTTAACTACCGGATACACCGAGGTAATAAGCTTTCGGTTGTTGCCGCTGGAATCGCAAAGTTTTGTCGTCCGTTGGACGAAGAAAGCATGAAAGCTTCTGACAAATAATTGACACGGATGTATATATAGCTATACAGTCGAGTATACGTATAAGAAGAGAATGAAAATACGAAGGAGCGAAAATGAGAAACGTCCAAGTCCTAGCGTCCGAAAGTCCAATATCGTCTCAACCCCTTGATTATTTACGGCCGTTTTTCCAAATGCAGTGGCGCAATCGTTCATTTTTTTCTCGTGCCGCATCTTCGGCTGAAAAAACGCGTCGCCCGGCCTCCGGGCATTAGCGGCGATATTTTATTCATGAGGCACCTTATACCATACCTAACCTAACCGTGCAAGCGAGCTACTAAATAAAACATCCATACGCGCCTCGCCCATAAATTTGTACACAGCTGATAGATTTACAAGCCTCCCTCACCAAACTGATATTTAAATTAGTCCAACTTCCCAGCGAAGTCACTCGACACGGGGAGCATTCTGGGATGCTGGGCGCAAGACGCGAGAGGAAAAGTACGCTGGAGGGAGGAGAAAAATAAATATGTTTTTCGCAAATTCCAGAACGAATCTCGTTCATCACCAGCATGTAGAATCACCGTGTGCGCACGGTTAACGCGATAAGGTTCCCATAGCGACGCAACGTGACTGCCAGTGTCCGAATTATTTTATCTCGAAGAAAACGTTACTGATTTATCTACAATGATATTCCCTTATCTTTTTTTCTTATTTTTTCTATACCCAAGAAAATAACAGACAAACCCATTCTCATTCCAAGATCATTTTTCTCGGTTCACCGAAGACGCACGGTCCTATACTAAGCGCAGTATATACTATCCATAATTCATCGAATCATTAGGATGCTATTGTGTCGCTGGGAATATAACTCTACTTCAGTAGCCCAGTGGCCCACTTGCAAGGAACGGGGTTGAAAAGACAAGAAGAATTAAGTGTGGCACCCCTTCTGTTACTTTTCTAAGGGTCGCTGCTTCACATACGAGCCGAGGCGAGCGAGCCGTTCTGGAGGGTGTAAATAATGAACGAAGGGATGATATGCCTCGGGAAGACACGGAGGGTTGTTTCAGTAGGTCAATATCTCACTTGGCCGGAAGCGTGGATTTCTCAAAGTTAACTCGCATGCGGTTTACGGAATTATTAACCAGACGCGTATCGTCGGGTTATTCTACGATTGAAATTTTAACACCCCGTATACCGTTTTCAATTCGTTCGTATATCTGTACCCGCGATCGCAGTCACGTGACTTCCAATACTCGAAGCTTACTTCTCAAGAGGGCAGCACCGCAGTTCTGGTTAGTGACGCACTAGGATTGTCTCTTGAAGAACACGATTGACAGTACCCACGTGACTTTACGACTCCATTTTCAGTACTGCCAGAACGACTTTACGCGTAGAATATGCTAAACCGGAGTCTGCGGAAACTCAGACCTCACTTCCTTTCCATGCAAATCAGTGGAAGGTCTAATGACGAACCCATACCGTGGGTGAAAATCGACGGGAGTAGTTTTTCTCATTTTCTTTTTTTTTCTCCCTCTCGTCCTTCCCCGCTTCGTGTCGACATCTTCCTCCATTATCTGGCTAACTCGAGAAATCGTTTTCGGAAGAATGGCGGGAACTTTACGTGAATTCAAATGCAAAGCACAGACGCACATCCGCACCGTCGGAGAGATCAGGAGAGCAAAAGAAAAGAGAAAATTGAAGAATACCACAATGTAACATGGGAAATAAAAAGGAACCTGATACGAACCTTAATAAAGGTTAAGAATTTTTTTTTCTTTCCTTATCGCGTGTCCCAGGAATGTGTCACTGTATCCGCGCGCCCTGAACCTAATGACACGAAATTCTTTTTTTTCGTGACCAAATAAATGTCTTGATTCATTTAATGTTTGCCTGTTCATTTATTTAGGGGCAAATTGAGGGGAAATTGGGTCAATGGGGTGGGACGCGTATAGAGCCAAGAGCAATCGAAGACACGACATGGGACAAATAACCGTGCGCCTGGGATATACGGATCAAGGGAGGAAAAAGCTAACGATAAGGGCGTAATCTTACACCTCTTTCCTCGACCTTCTACTCCAGGTCACGTTCCCTCTTGTTTGCCCACTTTATTACATCCACCTCGCATCCCCAAGGATGCGTGCAGATACTTACGTTCAACCGTACGAGGAAAACCCTGGCAAAAGTTGGTATTAATAAAAAAAAGTCTATATCCCGTCCTCAATCGATATACGAAAACAATGATAATTCACCATAATTAAATTTTATCGCGTTACTCAAATTGTGCGTTGTTACGATTATCCGTGCGCAGCAGTATCAAGACTTGTGATACAGGGTGCAATTAAAGTTCGGCGCGTAGAATTTCCCAGCAATTCGACCCTGTTCAAGTTGGCTATGGTATTATACGTATATGAGGTTTAATATTTATCGCGGTTACCGAATATACAAGGGAATCGGAATGAGCGCGTTTACGTGGTTGGTTAACTCAGGAAGCTCCAGGAACATAAACTCAAAACTAAATCCAACTAACCAAACTCAACTAGTTATGTTCCATGCTCCATGATTTCACGGGGTTCTCATGTATCCACTAGGTAGGGGGGGCATGAATGTCGATGGATTTTGTACTGGTAAATGCCGTAGCTACATACAGCTGGACTTATGCTCCTACCGGAATAGTCTCTTGTGTCGAGTATACTATACCACTGTAATACCAATGGATATATATATATATATATATATTTATATACACGTCAATGACGTATGGACGTATACGATACACGTACACGTAATTCCATATACGTTACTATATGCGAAGAAGGTGGCGGAGGGGTGGATGGGGAGGATGTGTCATGGAATCGTAAACTGGTAGATATTAAACTTTTACAATCCCAGTTCGTTGGCTGGCTGCTCGGACAAGAGGTTATGATGATTAGATGTAACTCGATAATACAACCCAGCCAGGACATCCAGTATGTTGGTAAAATCGTAGGTCGTTAAAGATGCCGTTAAATCAGCGAGAGCTAAAAATCGTAAAACTTTACTTTCCACCCGAAAGCTCTTTCCAGGCTCACGTATGTCAAACCATCGGAACCTACTTCAAGTTTCACGCGTACTTGATATATACGTATATACGGATGGGTATGGTTACTTCGCCACGAGATTGAAATCCAGTTACACGTGCGCCTATGGTATTTCCAAAATATTGGTAAATTTTTTTGTTAATAGTTCAATACCTTGATTTCCAAATTTTTCTTGTGTCAGGAACTACGTCTACGCTATCGAAATTCTGTTAGGATCCATTGACTGTCGCTGGCACAATAGATAATTCCTATGTGTGTAATTCTATTGTCTAGTCCATATATCCAATACAATAGGTACAGTCCTCGTAAAAGAAGGTATAGTGTGTAGTGAATGGTATATGTATACCGCAGCAGGGTTTCATTGCAAGCGGTATTCATGTAGGTATAACTGTATATTTCGACGTCGCATAATTCGGCAAATTGTCAAAGCCCATCCGTATTATTAACGTTTATTTGCAAGATAACGTCCGCACAGCCGCTAGAATGCGTTACGATCGCGTTTCGACTTACGATTACAGTCTGCTCCCGCGCGTTCTCGTAACCTTTGCAATTCTGGTTATTGGACGTAATTCGTGATTGGCACTGGCCCTTTCTCAGCTTAGTACTAATAAATTCTACGTTGCTTTTAAAGGGGGGATGGGGGGGGGCAGCAGAAAACGAGCGCGGAAATAAAGCGGTTTTGCTTCAGCGATTTTATGAATATGCTATCCCATAGCCACCCCGAGAAATCTATATAGTGTATATATATGTATATATCGTTGGGGTTGAAAGCCTGCCAGTGATATGACTTCGCGATAATTTATCGGTTTTGCCAAAATAACGTAAACTACTCCACTGCCCTCTCTGCGTAATACGCCGAACGAGAAAATCGTTTTCCGTCTAGGAGAATGATAAGTCCTTAGATTTTCTGTACGCAGTGAATTTTCGTAACGTTGATAATATTTTTTACTCATCCGTGGAATGATCTCTGGCTTCGATGTCTTTATATTCTTCGATACCGAGGTATCTGTTATCTTGAGCTTTCTTTTAGCTTATTGGTTTTTATCGTCCCATGTGTGCAGACTTCAAAGGAAGAGAAAGTCGACCATCGTCTTGTATTTTATACCAGAAGAAGGAGAAAGAATATTTTCCGGAAAATTCTGCCGCCCTCGTCGTGATAGCCTGACAAACTCGTGTTTTATCGCATTATTTATTGCCAGAATGCGGAGAGGGAGGGAACCCCTCACGACTGCGAGAATCATACAGGAGAGCACATATACTACGTTGCGTACACTCATCGCGGCGAACTACGTTATTGATGGATTCCTCCCTTATGAAATATCTGGGAGTCGGTACGAATTTATTGCGAGCAGTTCGAGCTGCTTTATCTCGTATTGTCCATGATAAAGCCGCAGTGATATCCGAAAAAGCCGATGCGTAAAAAGGTCTTGACTCCTTGATATCCATATGGAAGTCAAAGGATCCGTATGTAGTGGAGTATACAGAATGAGGAGAAAAAAATATTTTCTATATGAAGAATGTGGAAAAATATTAATTAGTTTACAAAATCAATTTTACTGCCAGGTGCCTACTTCTTGTGGAATACCGTGCATACGAGTCCCCTAAAATGAAATTGGTCTTGCTGCATCTTTAGGTAGCTGATTGTCAGTGAATTTGCAAAAACGTTTGGATACAAGGATAATATTGAAATGAGGGTCCTTGCAAAGTAAGAAAATGACTCCCGGTCCAATTATCTCACACGCACGTATACCAACGTGAATTCAAAGAAACTTTGATAAACGCGTTTGAGAATTTTCGGGTAACGCTTTTTCCGGGATTTTAGGCATCGTTATAAGAATTTGCACGCTCTCGTCAGCTGCTCGTCCGTCCGTTATGATCGGGGAAGAATAGGGTCCGTGTTTTTTTATTCTTAGCATTTTTTGTATCCATCACAAGATATCCAATAATCACGAGAGGACGTTAAGGCTATACTCATATCTCACATATCCACCAGAAAAGCAAACCCACATACGTATACCCTTGTAGTCACAATACGTAAGCCAAAAAATTGCATATGCAATGCAAAAGCTTCGTACGTAAAATTCTCACCTAATAAGAGTTTCCGTTAAATTTAAATTCATCCCAAGTAATTTAAGACAAGTTCCGATTCACCGATGAAAATAAAAAAAGCGTAGATCCCCAATTCCGTACTAAAAAGTAAACCAAGTTACCGGTTGAAAATATTTTTCTCAAACGTTCCCAATATCCCATCGGCCCCACGGAGCATCGATCCTCCAAAACTTCAGCCTCCTTCGAGCTCCTCAATTATACAGTGATTACTACAGCCGATTGTCTCTTTCGACGTAACCTCGTTACATCGGCTTGAATTCCGCGACAATATTCACCGCGCAGATCTCAACACAGATAGGCTTTTAGCGTATTAGCAAGCACAATGTGACAATGGACGTAGACGCGACAGGAATGGCAATGGAAACCTCTCTATCCGTTTCCCATACAATAGCACCGCGATGGCAACCTGCGAATAGCCAGGCTGAACACGTATTTCATAAACGCCATGACAGACTTCGATGTCTTTCCCGTGGGAAAGCTACGGAAGATTCTCAAGATTCGTACGAAAGCCAGAAAGAAGAAGTCCAACGGACAATCATAACGTACGAGACAGCATATAAAACCCTTGTAAACTGTTCCGTCCCGTTAAGCCGTAAGGCTTATACGCGCACATGAGATTCTAGACGTGAATTCCGTTTATCTATGTCGCCATGCATAGCTTCCAGATAGGTACACAGTGTCTAACGTTACCAATGGGTACGTACCATAGGTGCATGACCGTGTGCAAAGGACGAGCGATCGACAGTGGCGGACATGACGCCCAGTGGACACGGCCCTACGCGCGTCGTAAAGTGACGATCGGATCAGGACGCAGGAAATTGGCCGGATTCGCAAGCAATGGGCCATGCTGATACTAGAGCTCCCTGCTGTATTTGGTACAGATATCAGCCGGGTGTGTATTGCATGCGAAGCACAGTGATACTACGACCCTCCTCCTCCCTCCCCACCAAACTAGGGATTTCTCCACAATGAGGAGGGCTGGTTTGTCGCGTGTGGTGGCAGAGTTAAATTTACGGGTTACGTGTGGACTGTCCTTAAAACTCAAAGAGCTCCTTCATGATTCTTCAAATGGAGCAATAGAAATGAATTTCACGATAACTTACCTTCGTCCTTATATTTTTATCCTTGATTGCGTCTGGCAAAGTGACTTAGTCACTGTGACGCAACGCGATGTAAAAATTTAATTGTCCGTCTTCCTAGAAGTCGATGGGTCCCCTTAGAGAGTCGCAGTGGCTACTTTTGTGCCGGCTCGATTACCACGCGTTCAATCTGTCCTACTGTATTTTAATTCTATGTATATTGAGAGGACGATTGACGATGACGAGACTGGATGATGATTTGCTGTAGTTCTTCGGCACGCTTCAATGTCGCCATTAACCATAGATAAGCCGGCGGCTAGGGCCTGGCCAATATTGAATCCTCTCTATAGGTAGTTTGCCCGGGGGTCGTGTTGTCTGCTAGCTGGTTGTGCATTAGTGGTACTATTGTGCCTGCAACCCCTCAAATCCATATTACTAGTAGCGTAGTAGTCAGTCAGCGTCCGTCTGGCGGTCCGGCCAGTTCAGCCGGATGGCTTCGCGTACGCGTCTATATGCAAACCGCTTGTAATGAGTCCGTCAACCCCGTAATGTCGTTTCGTGCTATCCTTGCACTTAGCAGGGGTGCCAAGGGCTTCGAATGAAAATCGGTAGGATTGTCTGTTTATACCGAAATTGGAAATTCCCTAGAAATCGTCAAGCATCAGGATCCTCATCTTCCAGTCTATCGTTATACGTACATGACAATGCGAAGTCATGACTTTTATCTCAGCCTTGAAATCACTCTGACGAACTCATATATCTTTTACGTACATTTTTTTGTTATCAGTCATCTAATAGGGAGATTAGCTGTCAATCATTATCAGATTCTAAGGACGAGTCAATGTCACAATAGCTCATCAACTCGCGAAGCGCGATGACATAGCTGAGTGCATGTGATAATTATCCATACGCATACCACCTTACTAATACGTAATACTGTATACCGTATATTTGTACAGGTGTCTGCATATATATATATATATATATTTAGTAGAGGTTAGTATATATATATATATATATATATATATATGTATAGTCGAACTAGTTAGCCCGCATCAGTCGACGTCACAGGCATAATGTTTAGCATAGCTTGTCGCAATATGTTACCCCCGACTAGCGAATCGCGTTACTATGTATCTCTGTGGTTGTGTCACTGCTAGAACGGGGGTTGGTAGTACTGGATAGTATAGGCCAGCGCCTGTCAGCGTATGCTAATCACGGTAATAGGGCATACATTGTACGTACCGGGTCTGCTAATATTTCGAATAACATCGATTTGACTATAGCGTGCTCGGGTACGCTCGGGGCTAAAGGGGGCCGAGGGGGTGGCATCGTCCATTAGATACCGTCGTAATTATGCGGCGCCATTTTGTCGGGAACGTTCAAATTTCCCAGATAGAGAGTGGAGGCTAGAGAAAGTATGGTCGCGGGACGAGGGAAACGAGGGGGTGGATCGGTGGGTGTACCGATCGGTACTACGGTTGGGTATGGTTGTTCGTGGTAAAAGCTTTTTCTGTCTAATTTTTCCGAGTTGGCCCGGATGGTATGACGATGAGTGGAGAAATGGTTTGGACACTTAAAAATCTCTCTCTCTCTCTCTCTCTCTCTCTCTCTCACACACACACACACACAAACAGTGTAACTATCGGTACTATACTTTTGTCTCTTTTCGTTTCACTCACCCTATACAGTATTTCGAGGACTGTTTATAGGCTTGCAGTTGGGGTGGGGTTCGGTACAAGGACTTGCATTAGCGAGACGGCTTATACTCTATAGGTCCCAGGGTGCTACTAGTATTTCGAATCGAGGAACGAGACGATTATAAATTCCAAGTCAAATGTAGCGTATTGTAATTCAGGCATGATATCACTTAATGCAATCTCGAGAAAAAAATTTTTCACGGCCATGAATGGTTGCCTATAATTTTTAAGAGGGCGAGCGCTGTGCGTTGTCTTGGCGTTACTTGAAAATGAAAAAAAAAAGAAAAAGAAATACATAAAGGTACCCGAGAGATGATATCTCCATTGAGCAGTACGAGCACACGGAAAATTGAAAATCTTTCGCTCGACGGGGGCTAAGTATTTCGGTACACGTATACAAAGCGGAATACGGGTTTACGCGGGAGCATCTTCTTCCTCGTCTCTTGTCGTGGATGGAAAGAAAGAAAAATCATAAATAGCCCTGAGCGCAAGCAGAAAAATAAGCCCTTAAAGAGCCTGATGAATTTTAAATCAGTCGCGCATTCAATTCGGAAAACGTCTCCATCGCCAGAAGACTTTTCAAGGGCCCCCCCGCCCCCCCCCCCACGCCCCCTCCCCGTCGCATCCTCTTTCAGTTTTCATCTCTTAATAATACAGAGGCCCTAATACCCTGATCACATATTCTCACAATGAAAAGGTAAATCTTACGCTCCGGGCGGGTTATAAGGAGGGCATTTAATTCCATTAGAAAAGCGTTCGCATTGCGTATCCATCGTAAGGGTCGTGGCACTCGTGTTCTTCGATTATCAACCTTCCCAACCTTATCTCACGCTTATTCGGTCGACGTTAACGTATCAGCCAGAGTACACAAGTAGGCTACGTAGCTAGGCAACATGTAGGTAAAATAGCCTTGCTTGCATCCGTTAAAAATGTTTCAAAATCTTTTTCGGAGCTTTATTTGCTTTCTTAAAAATTTTACCACTTCTCATGAATCCTCTCCAAGGCGTATGTTACACATATGGTAAGCGTAGTCTCGTCGAAGGGAACCATACGTAAAATTCGCGATGCTAAAGGGCAACGTATCGGAAAGCTAAGAGAACTCGTGAACTTTGCGAATCACCCCGAGGGAAATCGCTTTAAACCTTTTAAATTCAAAAGCCTTGCAAGAGTCTTGAAAATACGAGGATCTGGACCCGATGCACATAAATATGTCGGAGAGCGTGAGGGAATCTGTTTAAAATATGTTCAGCGCGTTTCGCTATGGTCGTTTACCATGGGGAATAGCTAAATGCTTTTTGCGAGTGGCGGTTGGTACCCTTTAAATCTTTGGGTACCCCTCCTAGTAGTATGCGCGATCTTTCTCTTTGGCTTTCTATATATTTTTTATTTGTCTCTCTCTCTCTCTCTCTCTCTCTCTCTCTCTCTCTCTCTCTCTCTCTCTCTCTCTCTCTCTCTCTCTCTCT